>MDKI01114784.1:0-15286 GCA_005239505.1 Nicotiana paniculata
AATCAATTGATTTATTGAGATTTTTATAGGATGCTACGGCGAGTAAAAATCACATGCTCACAGGTTTAGCAACACTATAGTCGCCTAAATAGGAATATATTTCCAAAGTTTCAACCTTTGCATTTCAAAACCCGTGAAAGGGTGCATAGGCTGGGGTTTCATACCCTCAGGACAGGATTTAAAGACATTATTTATCTCAAAACTAGCCCGAAAACTATTTCATAACACACTTGCCTCTTATATCAACTTCCGAAGGCTCCAAATCCACCAAGTTCAAATTTTTATCATCAATTTATGCTTAAAGAATAAATTCCAATCGAAAATATCAAATTTAGCTCAAAAACCCAAATTTGGTCAAAACCCGACCCCCGCCTGCGTCCCGAAACTCATAAATTTTTATACAAAACTGTTCTTCATCATCTCACAAGTCCGTACATATAAAGAACACTAAAATCGGAGTTCGATTGACCCCTCAAATAAATCCCTAAAGGTCTCATAATCTCAAGCCCTAAACCCACATGTTTCTACTGATTTTCATGAATTAATACTGAGATTATGTTCTATAATCACCCAAAATTAAGTTTTAATGATCAAAATACTTACCTCTATGAAGAACACTTATTTTCCCTTTCAAAAATCGCCTCAAAAGCTCTCTTCCGTACAACAATGGTGTAGAAATATGTTAGGGTCGCGAAAGGTCTAATTTATGTTTTTGCCCAGGGTTTCCGCACCTGCGACCCACTTACTCGCACCTGCGAGACCACACCTGCGGTCCCCTAACCGCACATGCGACCCTTCCTCACCTGCGACCCACTGCCCGCACCTGCGGTCAAACTTCCGCAAGTGCGGTTACACCAGCACCAACAGCTGTATTGCTGCAATTTCCAAGTTTAAACCTCCGTTAAGCACCCGAATTCAATCCCGAGCCCCTCGGGACCCCAACCAAACATACTAACACGTCACATATGATCATTCAAACTTAGTTGCACTCTCAAAACACTAAATATAACTTCAAAACACCAAAATCACATCGGATTCAAGCCTAAAACCTTTCAATTTTCTAAAATCCACCAACGATGCCGAAACTATCCAAAATAACTCCGATTGACCTGAAATTTTGCAGACACATCCAAAATGATATTACGAACCTGTTCCAATTTTCGGAATTCCATTCCGAACCCGATATCCTATTTTCCACTGCCGACCGGAAATCGCCAAAAACTAACTTTCGCCAATTCAAGCCTAATTCTACATCGGACATCACAAAAATTATTCTGAACACACTCCTAAGTCCCAAATCACCTAACGAAGCTATCAGATCCATAAAATCCACATTCCGAGATCGTTTACCAATAAATCAACTCTCAGTTGACTTTTTCCATTTTAAGGCTATTTTTAAAGGCTAAATGACTGAACTCTCACTACAACCATTCGATTTCAAGCCCATCAACTCTAACACATCAATAACAGAATAACCAACCTATGAAAAGTCAATAACAAAAATTATAATTCAGGTTCTACGTAACGACGGACTGGGTCGTTACATTCTCACCATCTTAAACAAACGTTCGTCCTCGAACGGGTCTAGAAACATACCTGGAGTCTCAAACAAGTGGGGATATTTGATCTGCATCTCCCGCTCGGTCTCCCAAGTAGCCTCCTCTACTGGCTGACCTCTCCGCTGCACCTTCACTGATGCTATATCCTTAGACCTCAACTTTCTGACCTCGCGAGATAAAATAGCTACTGGCTCAACATCATATGACACATTACCCTCGAGTTGAACTGTGGTGAAGTCTAACACATGAGACGGGTCACTAACATATTTTATGAGCATCGACACATGAAATACCGGATGAAAACTCGATAGACTGGGTGGCAAGGCAAGTCTATAAGCCATCTCTCCAACCTTATGAAGCACCTCAAAAGGACCAATAACTCCTGGACTCTGTTTTCCCCTCTTTCCGAACCTCATAACACCCTTCATGGGTGATACCTTTAGCATTACCTTATCACCTTCCATAAAGACACATCCCGAACCTTCTGGTCTGTATAACTCTTCTATCTAGACTGCGCCGTGCGAAGTCGCTCCTGAATCAACTTCACCTTCTCTAACGCATCCTGAATCAAATATGTGCCCCATAACTTAGCCTTACTAGGCTCGAACCAACCAACCGGAGATCTACACCTCCTACCATATAAAGTCTCATACGAGTCCATATGAATACTGGACTGGTAGCTATTATTATATGCAAACTCCGCTAGTGGAAGAAACTGATCCCATGAACCACCAAAATCAATCACACAAGCTCGTAGCATGTCCTCCAAAATCTGAATAGTCCGCTCCGACTGCCCGTCGATCTGCGGGTGAAATGCAGTGCTCAACTCTACATCAGTACCCATGCCTCTCTGCACGGCCCTCCAAAACTGAGATGTGAACTGAGTACCTCTGTCAGAAATAATAGAAATCGGAACTCCATGCAACCGGACAATCTTCTTTATGTAAATACCAGCTAACCGCTCTGAAGTATAAGTAGTACTGACAGGAATGAAATGCGCGGACTTGGTCAATCTATCCACGATGACCCAAATCGCATCAAAACCCTTCGAAGTCCGTGGAAGCCCAACTACAAGGTCCATAGTAATCCGCTCCCACTTCCACTCCGGAATAACTAACCTTTGAAGTAATCCACCTAGTCTCTGGTGCTCATACTTGACCTGCTGGCAGTTGAGACACTGTGTTACATACTCAAAAATATCTTTCTTCATCCGCCTCCACCAATACTGTTGTCTCAGATCCTGGTACATCTTCGCGACACCCGGATGAATAGAATACCGCGAACTGTGAGCCTCTGCTTATATCAACTCTCGAATACCATCCACATTAAGCACGCAAATACGGCCCTGCATCCTCATAACTACGTCATCACCAATATTCACATCCGGGGCATCACCCCGATGAACTATATCCTGAAGAACTAACAAGTGGCGGTCATAATACTGCCGTGCCTTAAGCTGATCAAACAAAGAAAATCGGGAAACCATGCTAGATACCACTCGTGGAGGGTCTGACAAATCCAATCTCACCAACTGACCCGCTAAAGCCTAAACATCAAGTGCTAACGGTCGCTCTACTGCTGAAAGGTAAGCCAGACTCCCAAACTCTCGGCTCTACGAATCAAGGCATCGGCCACCATATTGGCCTTCCCCAGGTGATACAAAATAGTAAGATCATAATCCTTGAGAAGCTCTAACAATCTCCTCTGACGCAAATTCAATTCCTTCTGCCTTAGCAGATACTGCAAGCTACCATACAAGTAATGCCGCCAAATCTTTAAGGCATGAGCAATGGCAGCCAACTCAAGATCGTGCACTGGGTAATTCTTCTCGTGCACCTTCAACTGTTTTGACGCTTAGGAAATCACCCTACCGTCCTCCATCAACACCGCTCCCAAACCAACTCTAGAAGCAACACAATAGACTGTGTAAGAACCTGAACCAGTAGGTAATACCAAAACCGGAGCTGTGGTCAACACTAACTTGAGCTTCTGAAAGCTCTCCTCACACTCGGCAGACCATCTCAATGGAGCACCCTTCTGCGTCAATCTAGTCAATGGTGAAGCAATAGAAGAGAATCCCTCCACAAAACGACGGTAATATCCCGCTAAACCAAGGAAACTCTGAATATCTGTAGCTGAGGACGGTCTGGGCCAAGTCTGCACCACCTCAAGCTTCTTCGGATCAACCTGAATACCCTCACTAGACACCACGTGCCCCAAGAAAGCCACCGAACCAAGCCAAAACTCACACTTGGAGAACTTTCATAAAGCTTTTCCTCCCTCAATCTCAGTAACACAACCCTCAAGTATTGAGCATGCTCTTCCTGGCTACGAGAATAAACCAGGATGTCATCAAGGAACACAATGACAAACGAATCAAGGTAAGGCTGAAACACGATGTTCATCAATTGCATGAACGTGGCTAGGGCATTGGTCATCCTAAATGACATAACCAGAAACTCATAATGACCGTATCTGGTCTTGAAAGCCGTCTTCGGAATATCAGAATCCCGAATCTTCAGCTAATGATACCTAGACCTTAAGTCGATCTTGGAGAACACCTTAGCCTGATCAAATAAGTCATCAATACGAGGTAAAGGATATCGGTTCTTCACCGTAACTTTATTCAACTGTCGATAATTAATGAACATACGCATGGAGCCATCCTTCTTTTTCACAAACAACACCGGCGCACCCCAAGGCGACACACTAGGTCGGATGAACCCCTTATCTAAGAGTTCGTGAAGCTGCTCCTTCAATTCTTTCAACTCTGTTGGTGCCATACAGTAAGGTGGAATATAAATAGGCTGAGTGTCGGGCACCAAGTCAATACCAAAATCAATATCCCTGTTAGGTGGCATGCCTGGCAGGTCTGCAGGAAATACGTCCAAAAAATCACGGATTACAAGAACAGAATCAACAGATGGAGTCTCACTACTAACATCCCTCACAAAAGCAATATAGTACTCACACCCTTTCTCAACCATACGCGGAGCCTTTAAATAAAAAATCCCTCTGCTAGGCACGTGCTCTATAGACCCTTTCCACTCAACTCTCGGAACTCCGGGCATAGCCAGGGTTACGATCTTAGTGTGAGAATCAAGAATAACATGGCATGGGGTTAACCAATCCACTCAGGTCTCCAGACCCCCAATAGATATAAGACACGACCGATACACATGGACTACAATAATAGTATCACCCACCGGAGTCGAAACATGAACAGATTTAACTAAAGACTCACGGGACATATTCAGGAAGTGAGCAAAATAGGAGGAGACATAAGAGTACGTGGAACCAGGGTCAAATAAAGCCAAAGCATAAGTGTGACAAACTGAAATAGTACATGTAATCACCACATCTGAGGCCATAGCATCAGGCCTAGCTGTAAGTGAATAAATATGTGGTTGTCCTCCACCTGCTCGACCTCCCCCTCTAGTGCGGCCTCTAGCTGCCTCACCACCACCCCTAGCTGCCTGGGTAGGTGGTGAAGTGACTGGAGCTGAAGCCGAGGGCTAAAACCTCTGCTGGGATAAACTACTAGGACGACGGGGACACTGCCTCCACCCATGTACGAACTCTCCACACTCATAACAAACACCTAAAGCTGGAGATGAAAATGAACGAGAATCTCTGCAACCCTGATAACCACCAGACGAACCATGCGTAGACGAACCCTGATAAGAAAATGCTCGATCGGAGCTCTGAGATGGAAGGGCACTAAAAGATGAACGTCCCTGATGAGAATTGCAAGGACCCTACCCCGACGATACACCACTGTAATCTGGGTGAGCTGGCTGTGGAGGTCTAAATGGACGACCTCTGCTAGGCTGAAATTTCCCTCTAGGAGGAGCACCACTGAAATTACATGATCCCCGAGGCCTCTTAGCCTCCCTCTCCTCACGCTCCTGCCTGTGAACCGACTCAATATCCCGAGTTATATCAAAAACCTGCTCAAACGTGGCTCCAGACACCATTTCTCTGGTCATCAAAATTTGAAGCTGATACGTGAGACCATCCCAAAATATCCTTATACGCTCCCTGTCAGTGGGGACTAACTCCGAAGCATGTCTGGCCAACTCAGAAAACCTCATCTCGTACTGAGTAACTGAAAACTCTCCCTGGTGCAGCTGCTCAAACTGCCTGCGCTGCTCCTCTCTTTCGGACTAAGGAACATATTTCTCCAAAAAGATCGTGGAGAACTGCTGCCAGGTGAGCGGTGCTGAACCAACCAGCCTACGCCTCTCGAATGATTCCCACCAAGTAAAAGCAGCACCAGCAAGCTGATAAGTAGCAAATGAAACCCCGCTGGTCTCCAGAATACCCGCAGCACGAAGCATCTTCTGACATTTATCAAGAAAACCTTGGGCATCCTCGCCCTCTGTACCGCTGAAGGTCGGAGGCTGAAGTCTGCTGAACCTCTCCAACCTGCGCAGCTCGTCCTCAGGCATAGCAGGGACCACATAACCCTGAACCGGAGCAACTAGCTAATTTAGGGCTGCTCTCGGTGCCTGAATACCTCGTACAACTGGCTCAGGTGCCTGGGCAGCTGGAGTCTGATTGCCTCCCCCGGCCTGAGCTGCAGTGGTAGTAGTGGTCATAGCCACTGCCTGAGCTAAACTTTAACCCACCGTCAATAACTGAGTCAGGGTCTCCTGAAGATCCAGAATAATAATAGGCAGAACAGGTGCCTGAGCCTGTCCCGCTGGAGCAACGTCGGCGGGAACCTGATCCTGAACGATAGGGGGATCCTGTGGCACTGTCCCGGCTGCTGCACGGGCAGGTCCCCCAGCTCTACCATGGCCCCGACTTCGACCCCTTGTGGGCTGGCTGGTGCCTGGTCACCCTGATCGGTATTGCGTGTCCTCACCATCACTGAGAGAATGAAACAACATAAGTTTATATTTCAAGAATCAATAGATTGGCACGAAAGAGTTCAAAAAGATATAGATGTTTCCTAAGAGTTCTGAAGCCTCTCGAAGATAAGTACAGACGTCTTCGTACCGATCCGCAAGACTCTACTAAACCTGCTCATGATCGTTGAGTCCTCTGTAACCTAGAGCTCTGATACAAACTTGTCACGACCCCAAATCCTAACAGGTCATGATGGCGCATATCGTGGATCTAGGCTAGCCAACCATCACCTTACTTATGCATTTGTCTGATTATGATAATTCAAAATTCAATAATAACAGCAACCATAGCATAAAAATAATTTATTTAAGTCTTAGCGCCCCAATAATAGTCTAAACAACTCTAAACAAAACCTCCCAAGACTAGAGTCAACATGGTCACGAGCATCTACGAAATAAAACTAACTCCACTAATGTCTTAAATAAAGTCTAGGAATGAAATACAAAACTAAATAAGGAAGGAAAATGGAGAAGCTGTGGACACTGGGCAGCTACCTCGAAATCCCGTGAAAAGGTGCATAGTCCGGGGTTTCATACCCTCAGGACAAGATTTAAAGACATTACTTACCTTAAAACTAGCCCGAAAACTATTTCGCAACACGCTTGCCTCTCATATCAACTTCCGAAGGCTCCAAATCTATCAAGTTCAGATTTTTATCATCAATTTATGCTTAAGGAATAAATTTAATTCGAAAAAAATCAAATTTAGCTCAAAAACCCGACCCCCGGTCCATGTCCCGAAACTCAGAAATTTTTATACAAAACTTTTCTTCATCATCTCACGAGTTCGTACATATAAAGAACACTAAAATCGGAGTTCGTTTGACCCCTCAAATCAATCCCTAAAGGTCTTATAATCTCAATCCCTAAACTCGCCTTTTTCTACTGATTTTCATGAATTAATACTGAGATTATGTTCTATAATCACCCATAATTGAGTTTTACTGATCAAAATACTTAACTCTATGAAGAACACTGATTTTTCACTTAAAAAATCGCCTCAAAAGCTCTCTTCCGTACAAAAATGGTGTAAAAATATGTTAGGGTCGCGGAAGGTCTAATTTATATTTTTGCCCAGGGTTTCCGCACCTGCGACCCACTGCCCGCTCCTGCGGGCCCGTACCTACGGTCAAACTTCCGCAGGTGCGGTTACACCAGCACCAACAGCTATATTGCTGTAATTTCCAAGTTCAAACCTCCGTTAAGCACCTGAATTCAATCCCGAGCCTCTCGGGACCCCAACCAAACATACTAACACGTCACATATGATCATTCAAACTTAGTTGCACTCTCAAAAAACTAAATATAACTTCAAAACACCAAAATCACATCGGATTCAAGCCTAAGAACTTTCAATTTTCTAAAATCCACCAACGATGCCGGAACTATCCAAAACAACTCCGATTGACCTGAAATTTTGCAGAAACATCCAAAATGACATTACGAACCTGTTCCAATTGTCAGAATTCCATTTCGACTCTGATATCCTATTTTTCACTGCCGACTGGACATCGGCAAAAACTAACTTTCGCAAATTCAAGCCTAATTCTACACTGGACATCACAAAAATTATTCTGAACACACTTCTAAGTCCAAAATCAACTAACGAAGCTATACGAGCCATAAAATCAGCATTCCGAGATCGTTTACTAATAAGTCAACTCTCAGTTGACTTTTCTCATTTTAAGGCTATTTTTAAAGGCTAAATGACTGAACTCTCACTACAACCATTCGATTTCAAGCCCATCAACTCTAATACATCAATAACAGAATAACCATCCTATGACAAGTCAATAACATCAATTATAATGCAGGTTCTACGTAATGACGGACCAGGTCGTTACAGTCGCGTTCCCCGAGGTTGGGGCGTGACACTCAAGCCCATTATCTCAACAATAACAGGACCAACACAAACTAGCTTTCAACATGATAAGGGAGCTTCTGAAAATGCCATAATAGTCCAATAAACGCTAAATCATTTTGAAAACAGGTAAGTCTAGTTATATGCTCTTAAAATTGGATCTTGAAAAAGCATTCAATAGACTGGGATGGTCTTTTATTAAGAAAACACTTATCTATTTCAACATTCCGTCCCCCATGATTAATTTAATCAAGTCTTGTGTTACTACTACCTCCACTTCTATTCTCATCAATGAAACCTGTACTCCCTATTTTACACCTTCAAGAGGTATTCGTCAGGGCGATCCCTTGTCACCATACTTATTCATAATGTGTATGGAAATGTTTTCACGTAGCATTTTGTTATCAGCCGATTACCTACAATGGAAACCTATTCGTCTTTCAAAAACAGGCCCAAGACTCTCACATCTTTTATTTGCGGATGATATCATCCTGTTTACTAAGATTACTACTGGAAGTTTCCATGCTATTATCGATGTAATAGTTCATTTCAGTCAATATTCTGGGGTAAAAATCAATTTTGAAAAATCAGAATTATTCTTCTCAAAGAACTGCCGAACAGACGAGCGAAACTTTGTGCCGGAATCTTCCAAATAAAAGAAGGAACATCTTTTGGAAAATTATTTAGGGTTTCCTATTTTCTAGTCACTCCCAAAGAAGAGTGACTTCCAATTCCTGTTATACAATTTTAAATCTAGACAAGTAGGATGGAAAACAAATTTCCTAACTATGGCAAGATTAACTACTCTAATCAAATCAACTCTTAATAATTTACCTAATCATGTCATGCAATACATCCACATTCCAACAAACATCATCAATAATATGGAACAGTACCAACGCAATTTTCTTTGGAAAACTACTACGACAAGGAAAAAGATACATTTTTTAAAATAGAGGAAAATTGCCACACCTCGAGAAATAGGAGGATTAGGTATTCAACGCCTTCGTCAAAAGAACAACGCTTTACTTGCGAGCTTAGCATGGAGAGTCTTTCAATCTCCGTACGTCTTTGCTCTTTGGGCCAAGATATAAATTAATAAGTTCCTAAATATGTCCACAACAACAAACCACTCCCCAATTTGGCATAATATACTCAAAGCATGGCAATACTGTCAACTTGGTTTACAATGGAAGATAGGAACGGGAACACGTGTTAATTTTTGGTATGATCCATGGGTCAAAACTGGGACAACGATTCATTCACTAATAAACGGGTCCTTACCATCAACACATCAAATGATCAAAATTGAAGTTACCATACAACATTAACTCACATACTTATTTACCTTTAATCCTTTGGAGCATTTGCTTCACTCGCAACTGAAATCTTGATGATGGAATTCATACCAGTGTTAGCATCAATGTTTACAACACAATAGGCCACTGAATTTTCTTATCTGGCAGCTTCGTATCACAAAATTCCAAGGCGAATCATGACCCCTCTTAAATGGATACCCCCCAAGCCTAACATACATAAGCTAAATACAGATGGGGCTCACTCATTCACATTGACCACAGATGATACTGGAAGACTAATTAGAAATCATAATGGTGATTGGATCGTGAGTTTCTCAGTGAACATACCACGACAATCTTCTATTTCAGCAGAATTATACGCCTTGATACATGAGATTAGAATAGCAATTCAACAAAATCTATCACCACTTCACGTGGAAGTCGACGCAAAGGAGGTAATCACTATGCTAGATTATGACAATATAATATATGCTAACCTACTATTTGACTGCAGATAACTTCTCCTGAAGCTCCGTAACTGGAAAAAACAAGAAGCATTTTGGCAGAAAACTTTACAATGCGAGTTTTGATGCATCGCCACTTTTTGTTAGACCAATTTTGGAAGCTGATAAGCAAGGGCTAACAATTATGCGCTCATTACCGTCGACAGCATGTGCCTTAGAAGATCACCATGCTTTATCAGTTGGGAGAAGCAGCAAGGAACCACAAAATAAAAACATGAATGTACATCAGCTACTATCAACCTCCTTATGTTGTTGTGAACATTGGGAATACAACAAACAATATCGCTACTATTAGTAATAGCTTAATTTGTAATATGGTGCAACTTGGACACCAATGTCTCTGTACGCATATGTTTAATTAATGAGAAGCATTTTGGAAGGAAACTTACAATGCGAGTTTTTGATGCATCGCCACTTTTTGTTAGACCAATTTTGGAAGATGATAAGCAAGGGCTAACAATTCTGCGCTCATTACCGTCGACAACATGTGCCTTAGAAGATCACCATGCTTTATCAGTTGGGAGGAGCAACAAGGAACCACAAAATAAAAACATGAATGTACATCAGCTACTATCAACCTCCTTATGTTGTTGTGATGATAGTTCCATTGGAAATACCACAAACAATATCGCTACTATTAGTAATAGCTTAATTTGTAATACGGTGCAACTTGAACACCAATGTCTCTGTACGCATATGTTTAATTAATGATATTTATATTTCGTACAAAAAAAATACATTGTGAAGTTTGAAATTCGAGGATACAATAGATGGACAAAAGTGCAAAATCTTTGTGTGGAAGGATCAAAAGTGCATTTCTCTATTTTCTTCTTATTTTTTCCATTTTTGGCTTCTTTAAGAGAATGAGATGTGCACATACTTCTTCTTCCTTTGGTGTTATCGATATTATAGAAGATCAAGTCTTTCGAAACGACTGCTTAAAGTCATAACTTTTTTATTTGAGGGTTTTTTAGTCTTTTTAGGCATAGTCATATACGTGTAGCTGAAATGTTTCCACAAACCCTATGTGTAGATTTGATTTTATTACATCTGTTGACAACTTAGGTTTTCCCTTTGTTTTTTGGTACTTTCAATTCAAAGAGGATACCTTCCGTTTCTATCATCTTCTTCATGTTGGTGTTCTTGCTCTCAAGATCTGTTTGTGTTCTTGCTGCAAGTATGTTTCTTTTTTAATTAATTCTGCATATATGTTCTTCTTTCTCCTTAATTCTATTTTTTTGTTCTCTCCATCCTTTTTAATTTTTCTATTCAATGGTTGTAGAATCCATTTATCGTCAACCTCAAATTTCATGTTTTGTATCTTGCGTTGTCTCTCTTTTTTTTCCCTTACCAGAAGCTTAAGCCATTTGCAACAATTTCCTATTGTTGATCTTCTCTTCTCTAGAGCCTAAATGCTTCTCTGTATCAATGGATATTGACACTAATCTGGTTTATAAACCTAATTAACAAGAAGAAAATTTTGGGTATAACCTCATATTTCTTGATAAAGTTTTGAATTCTTTATCTTCTTCAATTATTTTCCAATGTTCTGTGGCTCTCTTACGGTAGACTACTACTGAGGTTGTTCATCTGTGTCAGAATAACAGGAACAAGATTCGAGTTTTTGTACCATCTGCAGAAAGGCTACAATTATTGGGTTTTAGCTGAGGTTATCTTCTTCAGTTCGATTGCCAGTTATTTTTATTTTTTGCATGACCCTACCCTTATCATCAATTTCTCATTCATGGTCTTCATTCCTCATAGGATTCTGAAAGGAGGATTATTGTAGCGTGTAAGCACTCGTTGCCTTTATTTCATTTAGATATAAAATTTCAACGTTGTGATAAACTTTTTCTCTTTTGTACTTAGATTTTACTCCCTATTATTGCTACTATAAGTTTTAAGTCTGCCTTCAAGTCTTTTGTTCTTGGGGGTCATGGTCCGATGAAATTCATAGGTTTAGGAAGAAGCCCTATAAAATAGTAATTTTTCTTTTGACCATATGTTGATTGTTAATACGATTTATAAGGGTTCTTAATTCAAGGCTAGCATTAATACAAATTCTACCCTTGAAGTAGCTCATTTCAAACTAGAAATCATTATGTGGATAGTATTGTCAATTGGGCTCTAAGTATTCTTTAAAATCCCAGCTTCTTGATGACTCAATCTTCTAGAATCATTCATTGGATCTAACTAGCTACACATAGAGTTGTTTATTTGATATCTGGCAATCGAAATGTCGGTTCCTATATTACTTGAATACTGTTGATTATAGTTGAACATATGGAGACACATGAATTCGCGCTTTCATAGTTGTGGGATGGGGTGTATAACAACAATGTTGTGGCGTTGCCATCAATTGTGGTATTTACTGAAAGTATGGGAAAGTTGATAATTTGTTTCAATGAATCTTTGTACTTTACTAATACTATATCGCATTTATACATATGTCAACGTAGAAACAGCCTCTTGCAGAAATGCAGGGTAAGGCTGCATACAATAGATCCTTGTGGTGCGGCCCTTCTCTGGACCCCGTGCATAACGGGAGCTTAGTGCACCAGGCTTCCCTTTACACATGTCAACGTTGATTAAAGTAGGTAGTTGATCAAAGCTTTTCATCTTCAGAAGCTCTGTCATTTTTAATTTGAAATTTTGATTATAAAGAAACTGATTATTAGTTCACAGAGGAAGAGGGGCAGAGGAGATTGTTTTTTTAGCCGCATGCTAAGTATAGTTGGTTGGCTCTAAAGTGTAATAAGGTCGATTGTAACTTCAATTTTATTATTTTTCTTCATTCCTATAGCACGTTTTATTTTTTATTTTTTGGGCCTACTTATGCCAATTTCTTTTGAACCATCTATAAAAGTGATGTGTGATGGATCCCACTCCACAATCATTTATCTAGGAAAAATATAGCTGAAACAATAAAGTTTCTATGACTTCTTGTATGATAATCAGAAAATGATATGATTCATTTCCTTTCGCTTTCTTTATAGCTACAAAGAATATAGATATGGTATTTTTCTTAGAGTAACACCAAGAGAATATTACATCAGATGGTACTGGAAATATGACAGAGCGGGAGATCCTCTTCTCATATTTTGTCTTCAATTAACTTCCTCATACAAAAATAGTTTCATTGAGATGAATCTCATGAGAGAATATCTATTTACTATCTAATCACATGAACTCCACTCTATATACACGATATTGTCATGTGAATTTCTCATATGTTATTGAATACATACAATATCCCCACCTTCAATATCTTTTCGAACTTTAAGTAAATTTATTGAAATTGCAATAATGATCAACAAATTAGTTGTTGATTTATATGATATTTCTAATTGATAAGAAGAAGTGCAACAAAGTGAGTCAAAATGGAATTGTACTCAGTGAAGGCCTAATTAGATAATAACAGTCATAAGGGAAATGTAACTTTATATGAGGGATACATTACAAAAGTTGTATGATATACTATGCACCTAATGGATATTTTTCTTATTATAGTGCCTTTATTAGTTCTATTTTTAACTGTCCAGCTTTACATGTTTCTAGGTAAAATCTGTATACATGTTTTAAAATGCATGAGAAGAAAAGTCCTTCCTTTTCTTCTCTGTTTTTTATATCACATGGTGCAGAGAAGATGAGAGGAGGCAATTTGCTGGTATAACAGAAGAGTTGAGTTCTAAAATCTTGCTCCAGCTCTATCTAATCTAGCTCTAATGGTGAACGACTTAGCTAATGGTTCTGTTTATGGTGCACTTGTGCTCACTACGTCTTTAAAATCGGCAACACCATTTCATCATTATTTTATGTCTTGGTCTGCTTTTTTATTTCTTGGATGAAGTTGGTGATACAAAATTTTCGAAGGTTTCGTTCCCTGCTTCTAGCTATTTTGCTTGCCAGTTATAATATGATCATCAACAAATGTGAGTTTGGTTGGGAAATCACTGTTATTGAACCTACAGTTGATTTTTTTGGATGATTTCTTTTTTCAGATTATGACTGACAAGGAGGCTACGAGATTCTATAATTTGTTTGGACTTAGTGCAAATGTTGCTTTTCTTTCTGTGGTCGCATGGTGAAGTACTTCTCGAGCTTCTTTGTCTCCTTCAAAATCTTTCATGGTTCTTGATCAATATTTCTTAGATTAGATGAAGTGGATTTACTGTTAAGTTAGGCTGCAAGGGTGTCTCACTTATTTAACTTTAAATTGCCTCTACGTGCGCCTTTTCTCGTATATGCTACTACACCTACTTATTTTCTCCTAGCTTTCCACATAGCCTATATCCACACATACCATCCCCCTCCCGATTGCGCACATCTATTTTTGAGAGAATATTGAAGAAAATTTGAACTTTCAGTGAAGACATTCAACTTAAATACATTTCTTAATTATGTTGACATATGAAGTTCACACCAGTTCAGGTCGAATCGGATGTGGGAATTTTACAAGTCCTATGGCAAGTTGAGAGGAAAGTAACAATAGTAAAAGGCATTCCTTTGAAAGCAATACAGGGTTAGCCAGTTCAACCAAGCCAGCAGAAAAAGGGGTGTTCCGGTGTTAACGAGTTCGGAAAGAAGGTCAAGGATGAACAATAGACAAAGACAAAGAAAAGAGGAGATAGAGCTGACCTCGCTGCTGACCTGGGACACTTTGGTTGGTTGTTGACCAACAGACAGCATGGGAGAAAAAAAAAGAGAACTCTTTCTTTTTTATTATGATTGGGCCCCTGGTACCGAGACCCCCGGTAATCTCTTGCAGGGCGCACAAGGCCGTTAGTCTTACCTCATGCAGTTTCTACTTTCTTGTTGGCTTGGCGGTGCTTTCCTTCCTCTATGGAGAGAAGACAGAAAAAGGATGTTTCCCCGCTTTCCGTCTGTCGTGTATTCCCCCTTATGTCTTCTGTAAGAACGAGAGGGATGGGCTCCCCGCTAACACTTTTTCAGATATTCCCCCTTCCAAGGACGCTTTCTCGAGCCTTTTTCCCTCATCCCTTTTGGTTTGGGGACGACAAGTACTTCGTCTCGAGTAGGACACCGGTGATCTCTACATTCACCTATGTAATGAATAGAAAAGAATAATGGTTTGGGTCGTGTATCTACGTCCAATCTACGGTATAAGAGA
>ML303869.1:0-11772 GCA_005239505.1 Nicotiana paniculata
ATCAATCAGCATTAGTTGTTCTAATCGGGTCTTTACCCATTCTGTATCTTCAATATCCGACTCTGCAATGACTCCAAGAGAGGGAATTTCGACTTCAACTGGTATTACAGCTTCCGTTCCATATACCAACAAATAAGGAGTCGCACCAACGGATGTGCGAGAAGTTGTGCGGTATCCCAAAAGAGCAAAAGGAAACTTTTCATGCCATTGTCTGGAACTTTGGATCATCTTCCTAAGAATCTTTTTGATGTTCTTGTTTGCCGCTTCAACGGCTCCATTGACTTTTGGCCGGTAAGGGGTAGAATGGCGATGCATAATTTTAAATCGCTCGCATACCTCCTTCATCAAATTACTATTTGGATTGGCTGCATTGTCAGTGATAATGGTCTTTTGGATACCAAAACGACAGATGATGTTGGAATGGACAAAGTCTACCACTGCTTTCTTGGTGACTGCTTTGAAAGTGAAGGCCTCCACCCACTTGGTGAAGTAATCAATTGCAACCAAAATGAATATATGCCCATTTGAATCCTTTGGCTTGATTGGCCCAATAACATCCATTCCCCAAGCAACGAAGGGATAAGGAGAGGACATGGGACGCAACTCCGAAGGTGGAGAGTGAATCAGGTCACCATGAATCTGGCATTGGTCACACTTACGAACAAAACTGAAGCAATCTCGCTCCATGGTAAGCCAATAATACCCTGACCGCAGAATCTTCTTCGCCAAAACATATTCATTCATGTGAGGTCCACATACCCCCGAATGCACTTCACTCATGATCCGCTCAACTTCTGTGGAATCTATGCATCTCAACAAGTTCAAATCTGGGGTCCTTTTGTACAAAATTTCCCCATTCAGGATGAAACCGCTGGCAAGCCGCCTTATAGTTCTTTTTTGATCTCCCTTGGCATGCTCTAGGTATTCCCTTGTTTTCAGGAATCATTTTATGTCATGATACCATGGTTCACCATCTGGTTCTGTCTCAATAGTGGTGCAGTAACCGTGTTGATTCTGAACTTAGATCTCCAATGGATCAATATGAGTGTTTCCTAGATAAGGGAGCATCGAGGCTAAGGTAGCCAAGGCGTCGGCTAGTTCGTTGTGAAACCTGGGAATGTACCTGAACTTGATGGATTTGAATATTTTGCTCAGGTCTTGCACAAATTGTCTGTATGGAATAAGCTTGATGTCTTGAGTCTCCCATTCTCCTTGGGCTTGCTGGATAAGCAAATCAGAATCTCCCATAACCAATAGTTCATGCACATCCAGATCGAGGGCCATTTTCAGACCCATGATACCAGCTTCGTATTCTGCCATATTATTTGTACAAAAGAAACAGAGTCGGGCTGTTGTAGGGTAATGTTTTCCGATAGGCGAGATGATGATTGCCCCGATCCAATTTATTTGATATTGACATCCCCATCAAAATACATTTTCCATACGTGGCTGGTGTATGGAACTACTTCCTCTATTGAGTTGACCTCTTCGTCTGGGAAGTATGCGCTCAGTGGCTTGTAATCACCATCAACTGGATTCTTTGCCAAATGATCTGCCAAAGCTTGTGCTTTCATTGCGGTGCGAGTGACATAGACAATGTCGAACTCTGTGAGAAGAATCTGCCATTTTGCGAGCCTGCTAGTGGGCATCGACTTTTGAAAGATTTACTTCAAAGTATCCATTCTGGATATGAGGTAAGTGGTGTAGGCTAGGAGATAATGCCTCAACTTCTGAGCAACCCAAGTCAAGGCATAACACGTCCTTTCTAAAAGGGTGTACTTAACCTCATAATTGGTGAACTTCTTGCTCAAATAATAGATTGCCTATTCTTTTTTGCCTGTTGCATCATCTTGCCCCAGAACGCATCCAAAGGAATTATCAATCACCGATAGATATAAAAATAAAGGCCTACCAGGTTCAGGCGGGACCGGTACAGGGGGTTTTGACAGATAGTCTTTGATCTTATCAAAAACTCTTTGGAAATCGTCCGTCCATTTGATAGCAGCATCCTTTTTCAACATCTTAAAGATGGGCTCGCACGTGGTTGTGAGCTCAGCAATGAACCTACTGATGTAGTTCAACCTCCCGAGAAAACTCATGACTTCCTTTTTATTCTTCGAGGGTGGAAAATCTCGAATGGACTTTATCTTAGATGGATCCAATTCGATGCCTCTCCGGCTGACTATGAAACCGAGGAGCTTCCCAGATGGAACCCCAAATGCACACTTGGCTGGATTAAGCTTAAGGTCGTACCTTCGAAGCTGTTCGAATAACTTTTTCAAATCGCGCACGTGATCAACTTGTGCCTTTGATTTTATGATGACATCATCGACTTATAATTATATCTCTTTGTGCATGACCCTGTAACAATAAGTACCCCATGGAGTGGTGAAAGCGGTCTTTTCTGCGTCATCCTCATCCATTAGAATCTGGTGGTACCCAGCATAGCAATCCACGAACGATTGTATCTCATGCTTCGCGTAATTATCTACAAGAATGTGGATGTTTGGCAAAGGAAAATTATCTTTCGGACTTTCTTTGTTCAGGTCCCTGTAGTCAACACAGACTCTAGTTTTTCCATCCTTCTTTGGAACAGGCACAACATTTGCCACCCAGGTGGTGTATCAGACAGCTCTGACCACGTTGGCGCTCAACTGCTTCATTATTTCCTATTTGATTTTGTCACTCATGTCCGTTTTAAATTTTCGTTGCGTTTGTTGGATTGGTGGAAAATCAGGATACGTGGGAAGCTTATGAACCACTAGATCAGCGCTTAAACCCGGCATATCGTCATAAGACCAAGCAAACATGTCTCTATGTTCAAACAAAAGTTGAATCAAGGAATCTCGGGTTTTTTGTTCAGTGTGAATGATTATCTTTGTTTCTCTAACTTCTTCGTGACTTCCGATAATAATGGACTCAGTTTCATTGAGGTTGGGCTTAGGCTTATTTTCAAATTTTTCCAACTCTCTTGTTATTTCCTCAACAACCCCATCTTCGTCATATTCAACCTCTTGATTCATTATTTCGAAATTAGACAGCTTTTTAAGATCTGGGCGTGAATTCCGCATGCATGTCATGTTATTAAAGCTGGCATTAACGGAACTGAAATGGAAAAATGAGTGAATTAGGAAAAAGAAAAGATATAAAATTTAATACGAAACTGAACTGCATTTCATTGAATTCGGAAGGATAGAAGGGTTAACATCAAAACAAAACAAACATACTGATATGTTTGTATTACAACCCTGAAAGTAACCCAAAATACAAAAAGAAGCTACAAAAGAAAACTACCAAGACTCCTTCCTTGTGGGGAGAGGAGTTGTTTCCCAATTGTTGAGCATGGTATCTTAGCCAATTAGTTGCACATCGGCACGACTAGTGCCTTCACCAGCCTGGATCATATTCACTTCAGAAAACATATGGCTGAATCCATGGCAAATTTAATCAATGTTTGCCTGCGCCGAGGAATGTTGACCTTCTTGGAGTCGTGGCTTGACAAAAGTGTAGAAATGTGAGGGATAGGTTGTTGCAAGACCCATACGTGATTTTTGCGGTGTTTGGCTTTGTCTTCGTCTGCTTTTGTCGGCCTGAAGCCTAAACCAAAATTACCCTGGTTACTGAACGGAGAAATGGGCTCCGAAATTCCTTGCAATGATGCCCCCAAGCCTTTTCCTGGCTCATAACCTTGTCTCAGCATGAGTGCCGCTACCATTACAGATGTGGCAAAAAGACGAGGATGCAGAATGGGCCTTCCTTCCTCAACATGGTCCGCAACAACCACTTCAAAATCCTGATAGACAATGGACTCACACCCTTCCTTGGCCTCAATACAGGGGATTAACGGGTCTTTATAAATGGACGACTCGTCTTCCTCATGAACATAATCTCTTGCCTGTCATGTTCGAATTTGAGCATCTGATGCAAAGTGGATGGCACAGCTTGGGCCGTATGGATCCATGGCCTTCCAAGAAGAAAGTTATAACAAGTGCCCATGTCCATTACTTGGAAGACAATTTCGAAGTCAACCGGCCCAATCATCATGGTGAGGTTGATCTCCCCAATGGTATCTCTCGCTGAGCCATCAAAAGCGCGGATACGGACATTGCTGGGCGGATTCTATCTGTATTGATCATCATGATTTGCAAGGTGGAGAGAGGGAATACATCTATGATCGAGCCTCCATCAACCATGACTCGCTTCACGTAGTGCCCCTCACATTTAACAGTCAAGTGCAAAGCCCAGTTGTGCCCGGCTCCTTCTTCGGGGAATTCATCATCAGTAAAGGTGATTATGTTCACCTCAAAAAATCTGTTAGCCATATTCTCTAGTTGATTCACTATGGTCTTCTCTGATACACGTGCTTCGTTCAGGATCTTGATTAGGACACGAGCATGCTCTTGTGAATGTATGAGCAGAGATAGTAGAGAAATTAGGGCAGGAGTCTTTCTCAGCTGGTCAATGATTGAGTAATCCTGAACTTTCATCTTCTTCAAAAACTCTTTTACCTCTTCTTCAGTGACTGGTTTCTTTATTGACAATTGGCCTTCTCTAATTTTCTTGGCCTTCCTCAACTCTTCTGGAGAGTAACACCTTCCCGATCGATCCAAACCCCCAGTTTCACCCACTTCTTCTATGATTTCCTTGCCTTTGTAATTCATCACAATTTTGTTGTAGTTCCAAGGAATGGTCTTCGTGTTTGTCACAGGGGGTTGCACGGCAGGTTTGATTATGATCGGCTCAGTTATACCCTTTGTACCGCCCTGGTTCTGTCTGGCGATGGGGTGGCCTCCAAGGACATATAACCTTGGGCTTGGAACATTGGAGCGAACTTCCAACCTCGAGATTTTTGGACCAAATAAAGTTGACTTCTCTGAGCTCTGGGCGCCTTTCACAATCAATGGCACATCTCGGCTTGGACTTACTTTTAGACCTGTTCCTTCTTGAATTGCTCCTGATGTCATTTCTACTCGACCAGCCGACTTGTATTCTTGATCTCGGTCAATCATTCCCACAAAGTGAACATCATTGTGTACTGGCAAGGGGTTGTTGGTCACATTAGGAGGGTCCTCGTCATTTGTCACCACAATCAGTTTTTCAGCAATTAGTCTTTCTATGGCTTTTTTCAGAGTCCAGCAGTCATCAGTGCTATGACCCGGGGCCTCTGAATGATATTCACATCTAGCATTTGCTTAAATCCAAGTGAATCAGGATGCATATGGTGGGGAGCGATGGGTCCAATCACGCCTATTTACTTCAGCTTCTGGAATAAACTAGAGTATGATTCTGCCAATGGGGTGAATTTTTCTGCCGGCCTTTGCTCTCGACCATAATCCTGCCTGGGACGAGCATTGTAGGGTGCCCAAAAATTTTGCTGCTGAGGTCGGGGGATCCTTGGAGCTGGTGTCCATACTTGCTGATTGGGAGGCCGAGCATAGAGCATAAGACTGAGCATTGAACACTGTGTACTGTGGTGGGCCTAGAGAGTATTAAGGAATTGGCGGAGGATAATAATGTTGAGGGTAGCTGGATTTCCCCTGCTGAACTTGCACATAAGGGTGTGGTGCCCCCCTTTGAACTTGTCTGGATCCCGAAGTCATCATGGACCCCTCATCTCTCTTTTTTTTATTTGCGAAACTTCCCGACCCATTTTGGATAGCTTGAGTAGTGGCTTTGAGAGCAGCTTGACTTACAATTTTACCAGTCTTGAGGCCATTTTCGACCATTTCCCCTATTTTGGTTGCTTCTGCAAAAGGTCTACCCACCGCGGACATCATGTTCTGAAAGTAATCAGGCTCTTGAGCCTCTAGAAAAACAACGATCAACTCATGGTTATCCATGGGTGGCTTGACTCTAACCGCTTGCTCCCTCCACTTGATTGCATACTCCCTAAAGCTTTCAGTCAACTTTTTCTTCATATTGGACAGGGAATTACGATCTGGTGCAATATTTATGTTGTACTGGAATTTCTTGATGAGGCCTGAGCCATGTCGTCCCAGACATGCCAGTGAGAGATATCTTGGTCGATGAACCATTCTGAGGCTTACCCCGCAAGACTTTCCCCAAAATAAGTCATCAGCAATTCTTCTTTTCCACCTACACCCCTCAGTTGGTTGCAGTACCTTTTCAAGTGGGCGATGGGGTCGCCATGTCCATCATACTTCTCAAATTTTGGGGTCTTGAACCCTGGCGGAAAATGGATATGAGGGAACATGCATAGATCACTAAAAGATACACTTTTGTGACCACCTAGTCCTTGTATATTCTTTATGTTTTGTTCAAGACTTTTCATCTTCCTGGCCATCTCATTTGGCTCAACTGTCTGGGCAGGCTTTTCATTTTCCACTGGGGACTTGTACTGAGGAGTCTGGTTGTATGGAGCCGAGACCCTTAAAGCCATATTGGAGAGTAGTATTGACCATCACAAGCATGTGATGGTGGCTCATTGTTTGGCCTCGCCACAGGAGGTGGTGGCGGTATTGTATATACCGGGGTGCCAGACACGACAAGACGGGTGTTCCTGACCGGTGCGGCTGGAGGTAGCACATTAGAGGTTTCAGGAGCGGCATGGAAGCTGTAGTTTGGCATATACACTGGTGGTAGAATGTGATCGCTCGTTGCATGGGGCGGTGGTTGAGTAGCCAGGGGTACAGTAGAAGTTCCTTTTGAGGGACCCTGAGGCAGAGGCTGACCGGAGACCCAAGCCTGATATACATCAGCCAGTTGTTGTTTTAATCTTCTCACTTCCTCCGACTCTTGCTCAGCTGACTGAACATGGGGGTCGTCACTGACCAACTCGATTTCATCATTATTAGCCATCAGTACTTTCCCTTTAGATCTGGTGAAGTAATGATGTGTTGCCAGTTTCACCACAAACCAACCACCTTAAGCTTACTGACTGAGAGACAACGTGTTAGGGTTAAGAATTTACACATATGAATCACACGTAATATGCCATGTTTCTAATATTGTCACCATTTCTAACATGATTTTGGAAGGCTTCATGTTTCATCCCGGCTTATAAGGCTGCTGCTTATTGGTGCTCTCATATTTTCTTTTTCTCTTCTCTTTTTTTTCTTCTCTTTCTCATTTTTTCGGTTTTCTTTTCACTTGCCTATTTTTGTTTCCTCATTTTAGAGTTATTGAAATATTTTGATCGAACCTTTTAGGGGTTGCCTACATATCATGTCGCCGCATGAATCAGATCATTACGTAGTTTAGGGACACGACCCTTTTTTTTTCTTCTTTTTTTTTCTTTCTTTTTTTATTTATACAAAACAAACATTTTTGGTTCTTTTTCGAATTTTTTCTAAAACAAAATCTTTTTCATTGATTTTCATTTTTTGATACAAGACTCAATAACAAGAATTACATGAAGATAACCATTTAAACAAGACCAGACTTGACTCAAACAGACTTTTTAAGACAAAGGGCAAAATAACAAGACTCAAAACAACAAAAGACTCTTACATACTCAAAAACCACAAAGGAACAGTCAAAATGGACTGCCAGCTAAAAGAAGATCTAAAATTCTTCAAGAAAATCCACCAGAATTATTGTAGTCATGGAGCTTATTCCTGCGGCTGGCCCCCAATGTCGCGGTATATCCTCTCTAAATCTGCAGATATGTGATGAGCGACGTTCAATGATACTTCATCAAATCGTTCGGGTGTCATTCCCTGACAACTCCTGCAAGCTCGGGAGGTATATGTGGCTACCTCGAGGATCTTTCCCTTAATGTGTTCCTGAGCCAAGTGAAACTCTTGATTTTGTTGACCACGGGTCTCATCTAGATCCAGTGCATCACGCTCGTGCTCCAAGGCCATATATCTTTGGCACCGAATTTCCAGTGACTCCCC
This sequence comes from Nicotiana paniculata, assembly GCA_005239505.1. NCBI lineage: Eukaryota > Viridiplantae > Streptophyta > Magnoliopsida > Solanales > Solanaceae > Nicotiana > Nicotiana paniculata. Next base: position 7,860 of record ML303869.1, read on the forward strand.
ATCCAACCGGTTGATCATACTTTGGTAGTGATGTCTTTCTATTTCAAACTCCGCGATATGGCGCTCCTTGCTTGACTCAACTCCCCCTATCTGATCCCTCGGACCTTGTATTAACGGAGCAAATCCTCTGCGCTCATGATCACGGACCACCTTGAACTGAGCTTCTCTTTCTTCCTGTTGTTGAGAGGTAGTGATCACTTTTTCCTGCCTAATTTGAGCTTTGACTGCTCGCTTCTCTTGTGCCCACTTAGCCTTTTCCCGCTCGAAATCAACCTGTTGTATGTCCATGGCTGTGTCCAGAATGCCTTTATCATCTTGTATAATGTCAATACGGGATTGGAACTCTAGTGTTACTTCCCTTCTGGTTTCTCTAACTCTGGCCTCGGTCTCCTCTTCCCAATCAGCCGCATGTCGTATGGGTCTTTCTGGCCTTTGCTCCGAGATAGTCTGGTTGTGAAACCACTCAAGGTATGCGAGACTTACCTCCCCACGTTCACGATCAGCTACCACCTCTTCCAAATCAGAAAATCGACCACCAAACCACACCTTTTGTGCATATGACTCCCTTGGAGGTTCCTCTACCTTGAATTCCCACATGAACGGACGCATGTCCTCGCTCGGGGGACTTTTTTGCTCTCTCCCTAGCTGGCGCATGACGCGTAGGGGTGCATAGGGTTGGAAACCTCTGAAACCCATGAGTATGAAGAACGGACGATACGTCGACATATGCATGATCCTAGCAGAAGGGAACCAATAATAGTTCCAAGTGATTCTATCAGCACTCAACGAACCGAGCAATGTCTGCCAAGCCCTCACCCCCTCTGGAAGATTACAACTTGCGGCCCTGTCTGGGTCACATCCGATGTAACTCAGCCAATTGTCATTGAAATTTATTACTATTGGATGATGATAAAGGTGCTCTATGAACCATATCTACAGCAGAATGTTTCATCCCTCGAAGTAATATTCACCCTCTTGGCAGCGGGTCAAAGCTCGAAAAATATCTCCTAGAATCATGGGAAGAATGGTGTGATCCTCNAAAATGAGACTACCACAGCTAATCGAATTCTGATGCGCCCACCACGCTCTGGAAAGACCATGATCCCTAGAAATGATATCATGAACGCAAAGACTCTCAACTCTCTCCATGCATCGTAACTCAATTGGTTGATGAATTCTGTGCCCGAGAAGTTTTCAAACCCTTTCTCATCCCCAAATCTATCATAGAAATATTCCAACGGAACCCAACCTTCGTCCAGGCAACCCATTGGAATTCGACGGAGGCATAACTTTTTCAAAAATTTGTTCACGCCAATTTTTCTCGGAGCAGCAGGTTGTTTCCCACGAAGGTCCCTCCCTAATCCGGTAAACCCACCTAATTCTTGCAATGTAGGCGTCATTTCACAATCTTTGATCTGAAGACATTGTTCAGGGGGTCCCAAAAACCTACTAGAGCCTCGATTAAATCTCCGTTAGGCTTAATCCATGATGTTTGTGAGGAACTTAAGGTGCTTAAATACTTGATTCCGTTCCCATGTCGCAAAACTAGCCCACCAATTACAGATACTACTCGGGGTCTTATCTCTTATCAAAAACATATGAGGTGTCTCGTCCCTTACCCTTTTCTGGTTGCTTCTTTATGGAGAATTCATGGTGAACCTAAGAATAAGATAAAAATGGGTCAGGACTTTCCTAAGCTATATAAAATATTTCCCTAAGGAGAAAGAAAATATTTTTGATTTCGATTTTCTTTTTTTTCTTTTTTCCGGTGAATTTCGAAAGAAAAAATATTTTGGATTTTTGGAATTTCATGTTAAAATTATGAAAGAAAGACTTCTAAAGAAAATATTTTTTGAATCTTGAATTTTCTTTTCAACTTTCGAAAGAAAAATATAAATTCTAAAGAATAATGAAAATGTTTTTTTTGAATTTTTAGAAGAAATTAAAAGAAAAAAAATTTTGGATTTTTTTTTTTAAAAAAAAGTGGGGACTCAAAGAGAGACTTTTCTAAAGTATGAAGTAAAAAAAAAATATTTTTGGATTTATGAAAATTGGGGTCCAAAAAAAAAAGACTTTCATAAAGAATTATAAAGGAAAATATTTTTTTGAATTTTTTTTTTAAAATTGTGGTCTAAAGAAAGACTTTCTACTGAAGGAAGTAAAGGAAATATTTTTGGATTTTTTTGAAAATTGTGGGTTGGACCCGAAAAAGGTTGCCTACGTATCTCACATCCGGTGAGAATCAAACCCGGCGTAGTTCGGTGAAACTGAGTATTTTTCTCTTTTGACTTTTTATGAAATTAATCTTTACACCACGTCAGACTACTACAAAATCTTAGTAAAAAAAAGATTATTTGTACTAAACTAGGAGAATGTTTTTTTTCTTTTTTTCTTTTTTAGAAATTCTACTCAACTATTTTCTAAAGCTGGTCAACAATGCAAGAAAGCCTTCCAAATGATGTAACAAGTAGCACAAAATTGGACCTGATGATCTCAAAGAGGACACCTGTCTTATACGGACCCGACCCCTGTGTCGAGTTTCGCTAAGTTAAATGCACGTGATGCAAATAAAGAAAACCTACTAAGGATATCCGGCATGAGGTGTTCTTCTAGGTTTAAATCCTAGTGGAGAATGTATCTAGACTGGCTTACTCGAGCGGACAACTCGAGCCGAGGAGGGTCAGTATACTGGTAGCATTGCTTTCCGGCTTAACTGGTGGTGCCCCCTGCCAAAAATATGTGTGACTAAAATCCTTCACCGGGTGACAAGCACCTCGGCTATCTCAAAGAAAGTGGGATATGTAAGCAAATGCCCAAGTTTTAGTTTCAAGAAGACTCAGAGGGGGTGCGTGAGAAGACAATTTATGTGTACAGTTCAACAATATCAAAGCCGTAAAAAGAGAACAAGTAGCACATTAGGAACAAATAAATCACAATATATACAAAATTAATGAAGCCAAATAAAAAGTCAACATGTACAAGCTCAAATTCTGGTTTTCCCCAGCAGAGTCGCCAGAGTTGTCACACCCCTTTTCTACCCCTCAAAAGATGTATGTTATTGGATTGTTGTGGGTTGAAGAGTTTTTCCAATTAAAGTGACAATTTTGAAATAAGGATTATTTTATTGCTCAGATTCGCCACTTGGAATTGATTTTTGGGTGTTCCAAGTCACCTTTTATTTGAATCCCTAATCAAAGGAAGATTTGACTCTCTTTTTATTGGTCCACGAAAATAAAGTTCGGGTAAGGAATTCTGTTGATCAGGGAGAAAGTATAAGGCATTCCCCGAGTCCCGTGGTTCTAGCACGGTCGCTTTATTGACTTAAACTTGGCTTAAATTAATTTTGAACAAACTGTGATTTATAAGATTTTCATGTTTTACTTATTCTCTTTTATTTCTTGATTATCGGATTTATCAAGAAAAATGATTTTGGATGAATTACGTTGTCATAACCACGCTATGCAAGCGAATGCGTGATCGAGATGAAATTTATTAATTTTATCATAACTGTGTTACGCAAGAGAATCCACAGTTATGACAAGATTATTAGTATATTATTATTAAAAGAAATTACTACATTTAAGGAATTAATTAAAAATTAACTATCGCACTACGCAAACGAATCCGCGATTTTTAACAAAAAAGAATAATTAGAAATTAATTAAAGCTAGTAGAAATGGTGTAAAATTATTGAATTAAAATTTATTGAATGTTAAAACATCATGCTACGCAAGTGATTCCGTGAGTTAAAGCGCGCTTACCAATTGCCTAGCGTTTAAATTAATTATAAAAGAGACTAAATTATTTCATAAAAGAAAAATCCAATTTTTATCGGGGTTAGTTGACTAATCAAATACATACATATGTACGTACATTATATATATATATATATATATATATATATATATATATA
>ML303871.1:0-34336 GCA_005239505.1 Nicotiana paniculata
GCCTTTTCCAAGTGTGGTGTGCGTTCCTCCACTTCAATCTTTCAATCTCCTTCAATGATCAATCAAAATCCTCCCTCAATGTTATGTTTTTGGGTCTATTTATATGTTTAGGATAAACCCTAAACGTGTAGGAGACTTCTATTCCAACCGGGAAACACTTAAAATCTTCAAAACTCGGAATTGACCGGACAAAGGACCCCTGGCGTTAGAAGGCTAAGGCCTGGCTAACGCCAGGGCAGGNTAACAGTAGGATAGCTAGTCCAGTTAAACAGATTGAGTGTGGTAGTAGACATGAAGAATTTCAATTCAACATGGCCAATCTGAGAGGTAATGCAATAATACAACATATACAACTCTTAACCAAGTTCTTGAGAACAATCAAGGGCATAGCTTAAGCTATGTTAACAATAGCTTAATAGAATACATGTAAAATTGACTACAGAAACTCATATAGGATTTAGGTCAATCACTTCAGGACTTATTTATACAATGGTACTCACAATTGTGGCCACACAAACATGAAGGTTAACATAAGACCTTCATAATTATGTTGTAAGGAATTACAAAATCACATAACACATTTAAAGAGAGCAGGCAACTCAAACAACTAAGCTGATGCATTTGCCTACAATGATAGGTCTGATTGGCCTTTAAGTATTCATAATTACCATAGTCCCAGCTTCATTAAAGCAAATAGTTCAAGTTCATGACATAGATCAACAGGTAGTAGTCTTAATCATCGAGACTGGTGAAACATGCATGAAGAGCTCAACAGTACATAAGAAAGGTTAAGAATGTACAGAGAATCATTAAGGTCTATTGAGTAACTACAGAAAATCAACAACACTTAGTGTCACGACCCATAAACACAACAGTTACAGCAAGAAAACCTACAGTTTAGGCTAAGTTCAAACAAAATAAACAAGAAATTTCACTAAACATGCTGCACAGAGTTTAATAGAAAGTCAAAACACGTAGGCATGCTTTTCTAGTCTAAGCAAGGTAGTTACATATTCTAGTGTAGTTCAAACAAGGAAAAACAGGTTATGATTTAGTGAAAAATGAAGTTTTACAACAAATAGCCCGTGTACGTACCCAACACCTCATGTACACGGCACTCATATATCAAACAGTACCAAAATCCTAAGGGAAGTTCCCCTACACAAGGTTAGGCTAGCCACTTACCTCGAACCAAGCTCAAATCAATTCGAAATCACACTCTTGCCACGAGTATCCAACTACGAGTAGCCCAAATCTAATTAAATCAATTACATATCGTAAATATAGCTACAAGTGACTGATCTAACTAATGAAATCAAAGCTAGGGCAAGAAAATAGAAAAATGCCCAAAAAGCCTCCATGGGCCCACGTCTCGGAATCGGGTAAAAGTCACAAATTATGAACAGTTATTCACTCCGGAGTCTAACCATACCAAATTCACTCAAATTCGATATCAAAATCCCAGTACTCGGCCTAAGAAATTTTCTCAATTTTTCCCCAATTTTCCACCCCAAATCCAAAATTAATGATAAAATCAAGCATTGATTAGTGGGAATTAATCATAAAGGAGTTAGGAATCATTACCCCAAAAACTTCCTCCAAAAATCTCTCCAAATTTTGCCTTCTACCGAGCTCTCAATCAAATTTTTTGAATATGAACTCAAACCCTCGTTTTTGAACTTTTAATTCTGCCCAGTGATTTCTTAATCGCGATCACGGAAACACCCTCGCTATCGCGAAGAACAACTTCGGTACCTCATAAATTTACTCTTCGCGAATGCGTAAAACACCATGTGAACGCGATGTTCTAACTCTCACACTTACGCGATCGCAATTGACCTCACCCGACCGCGAAGAGCAACACTCAACTCCACTGTTGCCTCACTTCTTCTTCGCGAACGCGGCCTAGCTTGCGCATTCGCGATGCATAACCTGATGAACCTACACGATCACGTCCCAGTCTTGGAAAATGTGAAGAACTAACTTTTCTGGTCTCCCAGATGCTCAACACGTTCGCGAGTCTTCTTACGCAATCGCAATGAAGGAAACCAACTATAGAACACCAGAAAAATCTGCCAACTCCCTAACTCCAAAAATGACCCGTTGAGCATCTGAAACACGCCCGAGGCCCCCAGAACCTCAACCAAACATACCAACCAATCCTAAAACACCATACAAACTTATTCGAGCCTTCAAACCACATCGAAAAACATCAAAAACACGAATTATGCACGAATTCAAGCCTAATGAACTTTGAAATTTCTAAATTCTACAAACGACGTCGAAACATATCAAATATCGACCGAATGACCTCAAATTTTACACACAAGTCAAAAATGACCCTAAGACCCTACTCCCACTACTGAAATTCCATTTCGGGCCCGTTACCAAAATTCCCACTGTCAACCAAAATCGTCAAAAATCCAACTTTTCCCAAATCAAGCCTAAATCTACTATGAACCTCCAAATCACATTCCGGACACGCTCCTAAGTCCACAATTACCTAACGGAGCCAACGAAACCATCAAAATTCAAATCCGAGGTCGTTACACACAAGTCAACATACGGTTGACTTTTTTTCTAACTTAAGCTTCCAAATAAGAGACTAAGTGTCTCAATTCATTTCAAAACCCAACACGAACCCCCCCCCCCCCCCCCCCCCCCAAGGTAACCCAAAATAGCAGAAATAGATATGGGAAAAATGGTTAATAGGGGGATCGGGACTCTAACTCTCAAGACGACCGGACGGGTCGTTACATCCTCCCCCTCTTAAAACAATCGTTTGTCCTCGAATGAGTATAAAGACATACCTGAAGCTCAGAAAAGATGAGGATAACGGTTGTGCATATCCCTCTTGGTCTCCCAAGTCGCCTCCTCGACCGGCTGACCCCTCCACCGGACCTTTACTGAAGCTATGTTCTTTGACCTTAGCTTTCTGACCTTCCTGTCCAAGATAGCCATTGGCTCCTCAACATAAGATAGATCTTTGTCCAACAGGAGTGAGCTGAAACCCAATACATGAGTCAGATCACCGTGATACTTCCGAAGCATAGAAACATGAAATACCGGATGAACTCTTGCTAGGCTGGGAGGTAAAGCAAGCTCATAAGCAACCACCCCAACACGCTGCAATATCTCAAAAGGGCTGATGTACCTCAGGCTCAGCTTTCCCTTCTTCACGAACCTCATGACGCCTTTCATCGGCGATACCTGAAGCAAGACCCGCTCTCCAACCATGAATGCTAAATCGTGAACCTTCCGGTCTGCATAACTCTTCTGTCTAGACTAGGCTGTGCGAAGTCTATCCTGAATCACCTTCACCTTATCTAGGGCATACTAGACCAAGTCTGTACCCAATAATTGGGCCTCGACCGGCTCATACCAACCCACAGGGGATCGATACCTACTACCATATAGAGCCTCATACGGTGCCATCTGAATTCTAGACTGATAACTGTTGCTGTAGGAAAACTCTGCAAGTGGCAGGAATTTGTCCTATGACCCTCAAAACTCCATCACACTAGAACGGAGCATATCCTCTAGAATCTGAATCATGCGCTCGGATACCCGTCCGTCTGAGGGTGAAAGGTCGTGCTCAGCTCCACCCTAGCACCCAACTCCTACTGTACGGCTCTCCAGAACTATGATCTGTGTACCTCTGCCTAAAATGATGGAAACTGGGACTCCATGAAGGAGGACAATCTCTCTTACGTAATCTCTGCCAATCTCTCTTAAGAGTAAGTAGTCATCACTGAATGAGCTGACTTGGTCAGCCGATCCACGATCACCCAAATAGCATTGAACTTCCTCAAAGTCCGTGGGAGTCCAACTACAAAATCCATGGTGATCCGCTCCCACTTCCACTCTGGGATCTCCAACCTCTGAAGCAAGCCACCAGGTATCTGATGCTCATACTTGACCTGCTGACAGTTGAGACACCTGGCCACAAACCCAACTATATCCTTCTTCATCCTCCTCCACCAATAGTGTTGTCTCAAATCTTGGTACATCTTCGCGGCACTCGGATAGATGGAATACCGCGAGCTATGGGCATCCTCAAGAATCAACTCCTGAAGCCCATCCACATTGGGCACACATATCTGACCCTACATCCTCATCACGCCATCATCACCAATAGTTACATCTCTAGCATCACCTCGCCGAACCCTATCCTGAAGGACTAGAAGATGGGGTCATCATGCTGGCACTCCCTGATGCGGTCATAAAGAGAAGACCGAGCGACCACACAAGCCAATACCCGGCTCGACTCCGAAATGTTCTGTCTCACAAACTGGCTGGCTAAAGTTTGCACGTCCAATGCCAAGGACCTCTCTGCTTCTGGAAGATATGCCAAACTCCCCAAGCTCTCTGCCCGACGACTCAAGGCGTCGGCCACTACATTGGCATTCCCCGGGTGGTACAATATAGTGATGTCATAATCCTTAAGTATCTCCAACCACCTCCGCTGACACAAATTAAGATCCTTTTTTCTTGAACAGGTGCTGAAAACTCCAGTGATCAGTGAAGATCTTACAAGGAACACCGTACAAATAATGGCACCAGATCTTCAAGGCGTGCACAATAGCTGCTAACTCAAGATCATGGATAGGATAATTCTTCTCATGCACCTTCAACTGTCTGGACGCATGGGAAATCATCCTACCGTCCTACATCAATACCGCTCCAAGACCAATCCACGAGGCATCACAACAGATAGTGTAAGACCCCGAACCTGTAGGCAATACCAATACTGGGGTTGTAGTCAAAGCTGTTTTGAGCTTCTGAAAGCTCTCCTCACACTCCTCTGTCCATCAGAACGGAGCACCCTTCTGCTTCAACCTGGTCATAGGTGATGCAATAGATGAAAACCCCTCTACAAAGCGACAGTAATATCCTGCCAAACCAAGGAAACTACGAATCTACGTAGTTGATGATGGTCTAGGCCAACTCTGCACTGCCTCCACCTTCTTCGGATCTACCTTGATCCCATCACTAGATACTACGTGACCCAAGACTTCCACTGAATCAAGCCAGAATTCACACTTAGAAAATTTTGCATACAATCTCTTCTCCCTCAAAGTCTGAAGCACAGTCCTCGGGTGTTGCTCATGATCTTCCCGAGACTGGGAATACACTAGAATGTCGTCAATAAACATAATGAAGAAGGAGTCAAGATAAGGCCGGAATACACTATGCATCAAATGCATAAAGACCGTTGGGGCATTGGTCATCCCAAAAGACATGACAAGAAACTCATAATGAAAGCAGTCTTCGGGATATCCGGCTCCCAAATCTTCAACTGATCATAGGCAGAACGCAAGTCAATCTTGGAAAACACCCTGGCACCCTATAACTGATCAAATAAATCATCAATGTGAGGCAATGGATACCTGTTCTTCACTATAACCTCGTTCAGCTAGCGATAATCAATACACATACGCATAGAACCATCTTTTTTATTCACAAACAAGACCGGAGCACCCCCATGGTGACACACTGAGACTAATGAAGCCCTTATAAAGCAACTCCTACAACTTCTCCTTCAACTCAGGAGGATTCATACGGTAAGGAGGAATAGATATAGGCTGAGTTCCCGGCAACAAATCAATGTCAAAGTCAATATCCCTATCAAGCGGCATGCTTGGAAGGTCAGCTGGAAACACATCAGGGAAATCCCTCACTACTAGAACTGAATCAACTGTAGGGGTATCAATACTAACATCTCTCACATAGGACAAATACGCATCATACCCCTTCTCAACCATTCGCTGAGCCTTAAGAAATGAAATGACCCTGCGGGGAGTATACTCTAAGGTACCTCTCCACTCTAATCATGGTAATCCTGGCATAGCCAGTGTCACGGTCTTAGCGTGACAATCAAGAATATCATAATGGGGCGATAACTAATCCATGCCCAATATAACATCAAAGTCTACCATACTAAGCAATAATAAATCAGCTCTGGTCTCAAAACCACTAAGAGCAATCAAACACGATCGATATACACGATCCACAATAAAAAAATATCCCACAGGAGTAGATACATAAACAGGGGAACTCAAAGAATCCCGAGATACCCCCAAATTTGGAGCAAAATAAGAAGACACATATGAATACGTAGATCCTGGGTCAAATAATACCGATGCATCTCTATCACAGACAGGGACAATACCTGTGATGACAGAATTTGAAGCAACTTCCTATGAATGGGCTATAAGGGCATAATACCTGGTCTGGCCTCCCTCTCTAGAGGGACCTCGACCTCCCCGACCTCCACCTCAAGCTGCCTGAGTAGGTGGGGTGGTAGCTGGGGCTGGAAGAATGGTCAGAGAACCTGGTGGAGAACGTGGTGGCTAAGAAGTCTGTGGAGGTGCACCCCTCCTCAGTCTGGGGCAATCCCTAACCATATGACGAGTATTTCCATAATAAAAACAACCCCTCGGAGGACACGGTGGCCGGGACTGGCTCAGACCTGGCCTGCTAGACTGGTCACTAATAGTACCTCAAGCAGGAGGCACACTAGATACTGGTGGTGCATAATAAGGCTCCTGAGGCCTAGGAGGAGCTGGAACACCGGTGGTTGCTGGAAGAGCTAAATGAATAGGGCGACTCACAAAACCCCTACCATGGCGTGTTGCTGGCGCACGAGCTCCTAAATAATGACCAGTCTCTCGAGACCTCTTGGCCTCTCTCTCCTCTCTGTCCCGGGCAAGCATTCCCTCCACTCTCCTGGCAATACTCATGATCTGCTGATAAGAGATGTCCATCTCCAACTCCCTGGCCATATTGGTCCGAATACTGGGGTGGAGTCCCTCAATGAAGCGATGAACTCTCTCTCTCTGACTGTAGCAACCAAAGTCGGTGCATGTCGAGCCAACTCACTGAAACGGACCGCATACTCTGACACAGTCATAGAACCCTGGCGTAGCTGCTCAAAATCTGCACGACAAGCATCCCTGAGGCTCTGAGGGACATACTCACGCAAAAATATATCTGAGAACTGAGTCCAAGTGAGTGAGGCTGCCTCGTCCGGACTACTCAGCTCATAGTCACACCACCACTGATATGCCACTCCCATCGGCTGGAAAGCAGTGAAAGAAACCCCACTCGTCTACGATATGCCCATAGTGCGGAGGATACGATAACACTCCTTAAGAAAACCTTGAGAATCCTCTGAAGCTAATCCACTAAAAGTGGGTGGGTGGTACTTCTTTTACCTCTCAAGTCTAAGCTGATCTGTCTCAAAAGCAGCTACCATGGTCTCATGCTGAACTGGATCCACTAGGGGCATAGGAATAAACTTTGGGTCCTGATCAACCTTGACCCTCTACTCAGGAGTGCAGGCTGCGGGAGTCTAATCCCCCCTCCCCGACCAGAGATGTTCCGGGAGCTATCAAAATCAGTCCAACCTAAGCTAAAGTGTTGAACATGCTCATGAACTGAGCTAAGGTCTCCTGGAGGGCTGGTGTAATGACCCGAATGGTCGTTTTGAGAATTAAAGCTCTGTTTAGTGGCGTAAGGTCTTGAACAACTTTACATTTTATATATCGACCTGCGTGCATGGTTGGATTCAGTTACCGGATGATCCGGAGTCGAATTGGAAGGAAAATTTTAATTTTGGAAGCTTAAGCGGTGAAAGTTGACCGGAGGTTTGAATTTTGTGTAAACGGCCTCAGAATGAGTTTCGGGTAATGTGAACAGCTTCATATAGTGATTTTAGACTTAGGCGCACGTACGGAATTGGTTTTGGAGGTCCGTAGGGTAATTTGAGGTAATTCGGCGAAAGTTGGAAATTTGAGAAGTTTGACCAATATTGACTTTTTGGGATATCGGGGTCGGAATGCAATTCCAAGAGTTGGAGTAGCTCCGGGATGTCAAATGGGACTTTTCTGCAAAATTTGGCATCATTCTGGATTGAATTGATAGGTTTCGGCTCGTGTTTTGATATTTGAAGATTTGAAAATTCATAAGTTTGATTTTTTGTTTGATTCGTCATTTTGGTGTTGTTTTATGTGATTTGAAACCTCGAGCGAGTCCGTATTAGGTTATATGACTTGTTTGTGTCTTTAGACGGGTTCCCGACGGGCCTCGGGTGTGTTTCGGATGGGCTAAAGACCAATTTCCTTCTATTTTTCACTGTTGTCATGCCTGCTTGTACTCACTTATATGCGATCGCATAGGCATAGCCGCGATCGCATAGTACTCTGTTGACCCACCCCATTTTTCCTTCTTCGCTTTCGTATATCACCTCAGGTGATCGCGTACTTACATTTTTGCCTTCTTCGCGTTCGCAGCACCCATTCCGCATTCACATTGCCCAGCCATACCAGCTGTGAATTGCTTTTCCTCTTCTGCGATCGCATGCAACTGTACGCGATCGCGTAATGCATTTTTGGATAGTGTCTATTTACATTATATTCGATTGCATAAGTACGTTCGCGATTGCATAACACCTTTTGGCCATCAGTTATTTTCTTCTACTCGATCGCATCCCTCCTCTCGCGATCGCAATGCTTAAAAATCTGGGCAGACAGATTATATTCCAAATTCGAGGGTTGAGCCATTTTTATCACATTTTGACTTCTAGAGCTCGGTTCTTGGTGATTTTTGATGGGTTTTTCACGAAATTCGATTGGGTAAATGTTCTTCAACTAGAATTAAATATATTCCATGAATTAGTCGTTGTTTTTATCATTTAATTTATGTTTTGAGTTGAGGAAAGGTTGGTTTTGAAAGAAAATTTCTAAAATGAAAATCGTGATTTGAGGGACCAAATGGTATCGTATTGATAAATTTTGTATGGTTGAACTCGAATCAGAATGGGTATTTGGATTTTGTAAAATTTGACAGGTTCTGAGGTGTGGGCCCGGGGGTCGACTTTTGGGTCGATTTTTATATTTTTGTAAAGATTGAAACTTTATTATCTTGAATAGTTCCTTACAAGTTTTATGTGTATTTTGAAGTTGTTTTAGTTGATTTTGAGCCGGTCGGAGGTCTTTTCGCGCTAGAAGTTCATTTTAGAGTACCGGGTTGTCGTCTTTGAGGTAAGTATCTTGCCTAACCTTGTGTGGGGGAATTACCCCTTAGGATTTGAGTCTTCCATGTTGATTGTGGTCCGTGTACGCAAGGTGACGAGTGTGTGCTCGGTCTTATTTTATAGAAGGTTGACCTTTTAGGGTTCTTATATTCAACGTGTATGAAGTTGTTCTTGATACACTTGAGTTCTAAATTGCTAGTTTCACTCCTACGTGCTTTGATTAGAGCAAATTGCTTTAGGATTCACCCTTATTGCCTACTTGACCCTGTTTTGACTTAACCAAAAGTTTTACCTCTTTATCGTCATGCTATATTTTCATAAACTGCCTATAATTAATTGAAATGTTGAATATCTCTCATAATTGCTCAACTTCATAAGGGGTTTAGACAACTTATATATTAGTCGACTTGTCCTTACTTTGAATTATTTGACTTGTGTTGTCTTCTTATTGTTGACTCGAATTTGTGGATTTGTTGCTTGTCTTGTTTTTCCCTGGTCAATTTGTTCTCTTTACACTTAGTATTCTTTACCGTGATTATTCCTTGTGAACGATGTTCTACTGTTTTCTTGTGAATTGAAGTTCTTGTATTAACTTGTTCGTCGTACCTTGTGTCATTGTCATGATTGCTCTGTATTTGATGTGGTGATGTACAAGTTTTCTGCCGTGCTATAATTATTGTCTTTGGTTGTTGCATTGCATATTTAAATTGGGGACTACGGACGTATTCTGGGAGATCCCCCTTGTACTGTATATTTAAATTGGGGACTACGGACGTATTCTGGGAGATCCCTCATGTACTGCATATTTAAATTGGGGACCACAGACGTATTTTGGGAGATCCCCCATGTACTGCATATTTACTTTGGGACTACGGACGTATTCCGGGAGATCCCCCAGCACTGCATATTTACTTTGGGACTACGGACGTATTCCGGGAGATCCTCTGTATTGTGTGATGAATTTGAAACTACAGGACGGGATTCCGGTAGATTTTATTAAAGGAATTATGTTTGAAAGACAATTATTTGGAAAGTCCAATTTGAAGAACAATTATCCTGAATAAAACTATGTCGAAGGACATTCCTTTGGAAAAAGAATATTTGAAAAATGTTTATGTTAAACAAAACTATGTTGAAGGATATCCCTTTGGAAAAGAATATTTGGAAAATGTTTATGTTGCAGAAAAACTATGTTTTAAGGACACTTTATTTGGAAAAGTATATTTGAAAAGCTTTGATCTTGAAGAAAACTATGTCTGAGAGACATCTCTTGGGAAAATTATATTTCAAAAGAATTTCCCCTTTAAAAAGGATCTTACCTTAAAGTTTTCAATATAGAAAATTGCGGGTGAAAGTTTACACTCGAAGATTTGACCATTTTAATGGTATTTGTGGCTAAGGCCTTGTCTGGAGACTAATGCAGTGTTGAGTTACTACTTGTCCTTATTGTGTTGTGATTTCCGAACTTGGGATGTATTCCCGTTCATCCATTCTGTGTATTATTATGATGTTCCGTTGTTATTTGCTGTATTTCCTTCCGCATTGTAGCTATTATGTTGTTAACTATATTGTGTAGTCATTAGATAGATTCCATGTCCTGTCATTCCTATATTTATGCATGTTCAGTTTATTAGACTAGTGGGTGTCTTGACTAGTCCTCGTCACTACTTCACTGAGGTTAGTCTTGATACTTACTGGGCACTGTTGTGGTGTGCTCATTCTACACTTCTGCACATTCTTTTTGTGCAGATACAGATATCGATCGTTAGTAGCTGTGCGGTTTCTTGCTGAGGAGACTCAAGGGAAACCTGTCGTCGCGTTCGCAGGCTTCGGAGTCACCTTCCTATTCTGTATTTACGTTGTTTTACTTACTTTCGAACAGCTGTATTTAGAAGTTGTAGTAATTGTATAGAGCTTATGACTTGTACTGCCGGGTTTTGGGAATATGCATTGTATAAAGAATTCTTCATTTCAGAAAAATATTAGATTTTTATTTATTATTGTTGCTATTCCATGAATATTAGGCTTACCTAGTCCTTAAGACTAGATGCCATCACGATACCCAACGGAGGGAAATTTGGGTTGTGATAGCTGGAGCAGCAATAGGAACCTCTGGTGTCGGCCCTCCAACTGGAGCAGCTGGGAGCTCCTCTGATGCAGCTCGCGCAGGTGCTTTGGCTGCATCGCGTGGTCGTCCTCTACCCCGACCCCGGCCTCTGGCGGCTCTGGCAGGGGGCTCGGGTGACTGATCATCGGATCTCCCGGAGCGGGTCCTCACCATCTGTGAGAAAGAATAGAATAGAAAATTTTAGAATTTTGATGTCAATAACTCGCACGACAAGGAAATCAAAGAAGTATGATTGTTCTTAACAGTTAATAGCCTCCCGAAGATAAGTACGGACATCTCCTTACCGATCCGCGAGACTCTAATAAACCGTCTTGTGACTCACGATACCTATGAACCTAGTTCTCTGATACCAACTTGTCACGGCCCATTTTTCCCCCTCCGAAAACATTGTGACGGCACCTAGTCGCTACGACTAGGTAAGCCTATTAACATTGGAATAACAGGAATATAGAAAATAATAGAACAACTAAGCTTCAGAAATTACTATATAATAGTAAATTGCCACTCGGCATATACAAGTAAAACTAAAATGCGATTATACACAATACTTCCCAAAACCGGGAACCATGAGTCACAAGCTCTACGAGTAACTATCTACTGTCTACTATATATAGAGTCTAACGTAATAAGGAGGTAAAACAAATACAGAGTAAAGGTAGAGGGGGACTCCGAGGATCTGCGGATGCGTGCAGATATACCTCGATGTCTTTGGTGGCTGTTGCGGCTGCACTAATACTAAGGCAGACGAGAAGTACCTGGATATGCACACGAAAACATGTGCAGGAAGGGCGTGAGTACACCACAACGGTACCCACTAAGTGCCAAGCCTAACCTCGGTCGAGTTGTGACGAGGTCAGGTCAGGGCCCTACTGGTATATAACAAAATAAAACATAAGGAATATATTACAGTAATATAAGCACGAAAATCCAGCAGGAATAGAATTTAATGAAAACCAACAGCTCAGAACATAGTAATAGCAACAAGGGATCTCTCGGGATACCATCCCGTAGTCCCAAATATAAATGTGCAGGGGATCTCCCAGAATACCGTTCTGTAGTCCTAAAGTAAATATGCAGTGCTGGGGGATCTCCCGGAATACCGTTTTGTAGTTCCAAAGTAAATATGCAGCTCAACCAACAAATAAAACAGTTACAGGAAGAAAACCTACAGTTTAGGCTAAGTTCAAACCAATGAAACAAGAAATTTCACTAAACATGCTGCACAGAGTTCAATAGAAAGTCAAAACACGTAGGCATGCTTTTCTAATCTAAGCAAGGTAGTTACATATGCTAGTGTAGTTCAAACAAGGAACTATTGGTGGAGAAGGATGAAAAAGGATATAGTGGAGTTTGTGGCCAAGTGTCTCAATTGTCAGCAAGTCAAATATGAGCGTCAGAGGCCAGGAGAGTTACTTCAGCAGATTGAGCTTCCAGAGTGGAAGTGGGAGCGGATCACCATGGACTTTGTGGTTGGACTTCCTCGGACTTTGAAAAAGTTCAATGCTATTTGGGTGATTGTGGATCGGCTGACCAAGTTAGCCCATTTCATTCCAGTCGTAAATTTTGGCAAACAAATAGATTTGACACACTTATATCGAAAGCAAATTTTTGTTTTCATTAATAATATTTGGATTGTAACAGGCGGGACAAAAGGTTACAACATATTTTCAACATTCATAAGATTGCATGGGCTCAACAGACTTGCCCTTAGAGAAATGGAAGTGTTCGAGATAAAAGGTACAATATGGGAAAAGGGTGAAATCAACCAACTTCTAAAAACCATCCCCAGAATCATTCCCCATTTATTCTTCTTCTTCTGGTTCCTCTTTTGGGTCTTCTTCAAATTCTTCTTCATCATCATTGAACTCAAGCTCTTCCTTAGGGTCTTCTTCTGGTTCTGTCTTAGACTCAATTACACTCAACTACTCGGTCGTCATCCTCGGGATGTAGCAACATATGATCAATTGATTATGGGACCACTTGACGGTGCATGGAGGTAGTCACGAGGTAGTGCGAAAACATTTCATGATAGATTTGTAAAACCTCCACTGCATCTTCCAACTAGGCTATTCCCTCCCTGCTTGGTCAGGCTAGCTCATCCTGTTCATCGATCCAGACATAGTATTCCGGAGTGCACCATGAATTCTGACCCATTAACATCATAATTAAATCATTCCACACCTTATTAAGCCTCATTATCCTTGGTATCGGGATCTGTCCATTGTACTCATCTTCATATAGTGTCGTCTTCGTCTAGAGAGGTACATCCTGAATCAACCCAAACTGCCTGATGACTCGTAGGGGTGCATATGATGGATTCTCTCGAGTCCTATTATCTCGATGAAATACTTCTGGGGAGTCCTTAGAATTGACCTATTGTTCAGCCATGGCAGCTTCCAGTTTATCCACTCTCAGCTTAGGTTGGTCACCATCTCTCTTTATTCTTCCTATCCGTGTGTGGAGATCCAATTCCTCATTCCCTCACTGTGGCTTAAAATCATGTTGCTAACACCCACAAAGTAATCAATAGTGGCCTTTTGTTGAAAGGAGTGCTCTATGGCCCATATTTGGAATAACAAGTTGCAGCCCTTGAAGAAATCGTACCCCTGGAAACATGCAAACAATGCTATGAGAATTTTTGCTAACACCAAAGTGGCTCGGAGGTTAACCCTGAATGTTGCTAAAACCACAGGCAGCAAGTTGGTATTGATTCTTCCTCTCCTTTGTGGGAAAACCAGCAATCCTAGCAGTGCCAAAGAGAAAGTTATGGGCCAGAGACTTTCCCATATATCTTGATCACACTGAAACTCCCCTCAGTACCATTCATAGCTCTCACTCCAAACCTGTCGAACACATAGTCCAGTCTTACCCATCCATCTCTAATGCTCCTTAAACTTTGACTACCCGCCAATCCCAAAGCAACAAGAAACTTGTATTCGGGCAAGGTGACCTGTAGTATCGTCTTCCTCCTAGTAAATGGTAGTTATGTGAAGCTGGTAACTTCTTCCAACATCGGCACCAACTCACAATCAGTTAACTTGAAAACCACTTTGGATGAATCCCAAAAGTCTATCAGTAAACGAGTAAGCACCCCATCGGCCCAGATGTTCAGTAAGGCAATTAACGCTCCCATGTGCGTGTTGATTTCGTCTCCATGATATTGGTGGATGTTCTTCCACAATTTCTTTATCTTATGCGGTTCTCCTATGACCACATTGATTTCGGGGATGTTCTGGTTGATTTTCATTTCTGAAGAGGATAGAAAAGGGTTTGGTAAGTGTTTGCTTCGGATCTTTAGTGTCTCATCATATTTGGTTTGTCATTCCACAAAGTCATGTCATTGGGTGCATGACCCGTTTGACATTAGGGTGGTTTTCCTAATTAAGTATTGATACCAAGGACTGACTCAATATGGTGACACAATTCCTAAGGGAAAAGTGTTAAGCACCCCCTAAAACCGACTCAATATGATGACTCAATATCATGTCATTGGGTGCATGACCCGTTAACATTAGGGTGATTTTCCTAATTGAGTATCGATACCAAGGATCGACACAATTCCTAAGGTTTATGCAATATGACCTATGTTTGCTAGAGTAGAGTCCTAATTTTGAATTGGATTGAATGCTACAAGAAGTTATGTCATTTTACCTGGCAAACTCATTCTCTGAAACTAAAAATTTTTGAAAGAAGGTTTAGAGGGGTTTAAAAGACAACCCTCGCATGTCATTGTGTGTGATAGTGTACGACCAATACTCGAAGAGTATGATTATAGTATATATAAAGCGATAACAAATAGTGGTCTATTAGTAATAAATATTGAAGTAAGAAGATAAACAAGTAAGCAGGTAAATACATGTTTACAAATTAAGCACAGTTAAAGTAGTACATTGACAATCCTAAATTCCAAGTCTAGTTTAAGTCTGCTAAGGTCAGAACCTACGTGTAAACCGCAGCAGAGTCACCATTTTGTTGCAGCCTATTTTGCACGAGTCAAAATAAGATTCAGCTAGTTATTTCCATGTTGATGATAAAATATAGTCTCCTCCTAATATTTAAAGATATACTATGGTACATGTTTTAGTTATTAAACTATTATCCTACTAGTCTGCTAACCAGTGAGATTTGGGTAAGAGTTCTTATTCTTCTAAGGGAAAGTGTTAAGCACCCCCTAAAATCTACTTGAGGTAGCTCCATAGGACTTATACTAGGTTAGGGAATTAGATGTCTATATTCTCCTTAGTTAGTGCTCCGAAGTCCGTGGCTTACCCTATCTCTCGTTTAAAGTCTATCATTTGAAAAAAAATAGTATATGTACTTTGGAAATAGGATGTATGTTTAATTTGTAAAAGTCCTTTAAAATCTTTACATCTACATGATTGAAGAGATTTGAAAATGTCTTTATAACGTTTATACCTACAAGATTTAAAAAGACGTAAGATGTAGCTATGTGTGAACAGTGTATCTTTTGAAATAACATTGTCACTTATAAAAATCTAGTAAGACTATGAGAAATGGGACCTTGGATATATCTTTGGGAATTTGTTTCAATTTGTAGCAATGTGTTTGAGGAAATATTTTGTTGAAGTTTAATAGTCCTTGATTCCAACAGTGTTGATTTTGTTTATAGAAAAAACTGACTTTGAAATCTTCATTTCGATTCCGGCTTTAGAAGAAGAATTGCTTGCTTTTCAAATCTATTTTGAACTTCAAAGAAATTCATTAAAATGGTT
The DNA here is from genome assembly GCA_005239505.1 of Nicotiana paniculata. Taxonomy (NCBI): domain Eukaryota; kingdom Viridiplantae; phylum Streptophyta; class Magnoliopsida; order Solanales; family Solanaceae; genus Nicotiana; species Nicotiana paniculata. Next base: position 15,899 of record ML303871.1, read on the forward strand.
AGCGTGATTAACAAAATGAAATCTTATGTAATGAAGGATAAACGATCAAAGTGCCTTATTTTATAGCTAATTGTAATGCAACAATGATTCCTTTTATTACCTATGGATATTGGCTTGCCTAGGTTCCTAAAAGGTTTAAGGGGATAAAAACATCCAACCAATATCGTTAGGGGTCGTTTGGTAGGAGGTATTAGAAAAAATAATGCAAGCATTAGCTCTATGCATTACTAATACCTTGTTTTGGTACATTTTTTCAACTTGTGTATAACTAATACCTTGTATTAGTTATACATCATATTTGGAATTATCCTATGCATAAGTAATGCATAGAAAACCATGGCATTAGTAATACCAAGGCTATTAATGCATGCATTAGCATGGTTAAAGACAAAATTGTCCTTAAAGTCCTTAAAGCTAGAGAATATGGAGGGCATTTTTGTAAACAACTATTTTTCTTAAAAATTATGCAACGCATTATAATTTTAATACACCCACACCAAACAGTAGATAAGAAATAATATTTCCATTACTAACCCATGCATTACTAATACACCTTATTCCGCACTATTCTTATACACCCTACCAAACGACCCCTTAGTGTTATACACATGTAAAAAAGATAAAAGATTCAGTTAATCTAATAGTGAGGAAGGAAAAGGGTCTGAACTCAGTAGTTTGGGCCTAAAGAAGGTTAGGCCTAGCAAACATCAGACAAGTAACAACGACTTCTATGACTTCAGACTCAAAGGCTGGAACTTGGGCATGAGTTCTTGAGGACCCAACATGCCAAGTTCAGTTACATATTCAAAAGAAAAAGGCAGAAATTAGATACAAAATCCAACATAATATTTAAATGCAGGTAAGATCAAACTTAAGTCCCAAACAAGACTGTAACAAATGTTTGCGGTTAAGAATGTAAATAAAACTGTGTAAGATCGAACATAGTAAGGAAAACTATAGTGAAGCCTTTTCTTAATTAGACATTAAACTTAAAGAGATTAGCTAATATCAATGATTAAGGGCTTAAGGTGAAATGAAATTTATAGCCAAGACACCCTTTAGGCCCCTGGCACTTCAAAGTTCATAAGGGTCTCAAGGACCCCGAGCTGCATGTGTCAGGGAGTGTATCTCAATCCACAAACTAAATCACACTCCTAAATATCCCTAACAACTCACACTTACTCCTCCCTATAGGTTTAAATGACAATGAGGTATTCATTGTGGAGCTTCAATACAACTGTAACAACAATACACAGATTTAGGCATGCCTACTTCTAACAGAAACTATACAGAATGTTACTATGAACATGTAATAACAGGTAATACCAAAGAGATCACAATCCAAACATCAATGTGTAGCTCACTGTTAAGAACTACCAATATGCATAAGAATGCTCAGAGAAAACAATTACAGGTGCAATTAAGGGAAAAGATCAGCAGCTGGTTGTTTCAGAAGTTCAAACAATTAGGTCAGACATCTTAAGAAGCATAAGAGGTACATAATTCAAGTTTACAAAGGTCCTCAGCCTTAACATACTAGGCTTATGTTGATCTAGAGTTCATACATACACTAAGTCTTAATTTCTAATAGGTGTATGTGTTAACAATTTCACATGGGATCTCTAAAGAGCACCAACATAAGTTCTTAAGTGAGCAAATTGGTCTCAACTTAATAGATGATCTTTCTCCTTGAAAGATTCCTAATATCATATTCTCATTAGCTTCATTAAGAGTTAAGGCATAATATTATACTCAAGTAGAGAAGATAACATCAGAAGGTTCTCTTAAATGCACAAATGAATCCTAGTTAACTTGTGCAAACTTAGCAAGGTTTAGTCTCATATGTGATAGGGCAATATGAGAACATAGGCATGAGTATGAAAGATACGCAAGGAGTTTGTTTTTTAATAGGAATGCGTGCATGAACCCAGGAGAAGACAATAAAGCACATACATGAAATATCCTTAAGGAGTGCAAGACTACAACATGGTAGAGCATAGGATAAGGCCAACAGATTCAATATAAAAGTCTAGAACAAGGAAGGCTTTACATGGAATAAGCAGGGTACTACTAGCAAGATAGCTAGTCTAGTTAAGCAAATTGGGTGTGATAGTCTAGACATGAAGAATTTCAATTCATCATAGCCAATCTTAGAGGTAATTGTCACGAACCAAAACTCCACATGTCGTGATGGAGCCTATCACAAAACTAGGCAAGCCGACAATCGCAATAAAACTAGGCATTTTTACATTAAAAATAAGATCAAGCAATTTTAACAGTAATAACTCTCTACAACTGCGACTCGAATATAATTTTCCCAAAATTTGGGTGTCACTGAGTACATGAGCATCTATACAATAACATAGTCTGAAACACCATCTAGAAAGGTAGAACAGTATAAGTAAAACTAAGAGATAGAGGATGAGATTCAAGGTTTGCAGATGCCAAAGCAGCTACCTCAATGATCTCCGAACGGGTAAAAACTTCAAGATCAGCAACCACCGTGCCTAGAATTACCTGGATCTGTACACGAAGTGCAAGGTGTAGCGTGAGTACAACAAACTCAATAAGTAACAAGTCTAACCTTTGGGCTGAAAGTAGTGACGAACTCAACCAATATAACACAAATATAGAATTTAACAATACAAAAAATGTAGACATGCTTCCAGGTTTAACAGTTAAGCTCAACACAGATAAAATATGCCAAGTGTGACTGATATGAGGAATATGACATCTCTATATCTCTATGCCAATATGCAAACCGTATGTGATGCAACACGATGAATATCGCACGTACTCATACTCTCAGAGCACTCCATATGACTGTCTCAATTCTCGCTCGTCACACTCAGTCACTCAGCACTGTATGGTGCCTGCTACAGCGTGCAGCCTGATCCCATGAATAATAGTAAAGCCTATAAGGCATGTGGCAGCGTGCAGCCCGATTCACATATAGCCCTAACGCCTATTGCAGCGTGCAAACCGATCCACATATAGACATAAGTCATGTTGCGGCATGCAACTCGATCCACTTATAGCCATAAGTCCTGCTACGGTGTGCAGCCCGATCCACATATAGTCATAAGGTCTGCTCCGGCATGCAGCCCGATCCACATATCTCACTCACACTCGACTCTCGGGTCCCAACTCAGTTATCAATCACTCCAGCCTCTCGGCTAACAAATCTCATGCCAATTAGCCCAAAATGATAATAATATGTAACAATAAATAGTAACGGAGACTAAGATGTGATATGCAAATAATGGAGGTGACTAAGCACAAAATTGCCATCTAAGCAAATATTTCAACAGCAGAAATGACCATGGTGGGTATCAACAGGATAAACATATAGCTGAACATGATTTCTAACATGAATCGGTAGCTCAATTACTCTAACACCTAGAGATAACGTGAATGGCTACAAGGTCTGATGGCTACACAGTACCACAGAATCAACCGGATCACAATTTCTATGGTGCACGCCCGCACGCCCGTCACCCAGCATGTGCATCACACTCAACACCAATCACATAACATGTAATTCAGGGATTCGTACCCTCAGAACCAAGTTTAGAAGTGTTACTCTCCTTGACCCGTGCTAATATCTACTCCAATAAGCCCTTGCCTCGCGAATCAATCGCCGAACGCCTCAAATATAGCCACAAACAACTCGATACGATAAACACAAGCTATAGGAATCAATTCCATATGAAAAAGCTAAGTTCTTAATCAAAAGTCAAAAAGTCAACTCCGGGCCCCCGTCTCGGAATCCAACAAAAGTTGCAAAATACAAACACCCATTCAACCACGAGTCCAACCATGCCAAAATTACTCAAATCCGACCACAACACGGCCTTCAAATCCCCCAATTTTCAACCCCAAAACACTAATTAAATAATGAAATCAATGATATATTCACGTATATTAACCAAATCCGAGTTAGAATCACTTACCCCAATTAATCCCTCTAAAATCCCTCCAAGAATCGCCTGAATCCGAGCTCCCAAAGTCCAAATATGAAATTTCACTCTAACCCTCGTTTTGAGATTTTTATAATCTGCCCAGACATCCTCCATCGCAAACGTGGAAAGTGTCTCGCGTTCGCGAAGCACAAAACTCAGCTGCCCAGAAATCCTCTTATGCGAACGCGAAAACTCCCACGCAAATGCGATACACTGACTCCTCATACCTATGTGATCGCGAACGACTCCACGCGATCACGATGAACAAATGTGCGTGAACCCCAGCCTTCCCTTTTCCTTTTCGTGAACGCGACCTTACCCACGCGTTCCTGATTCACTGCCTCACCAACTTACGCGATCGCATACCTAAGCTCGCGAACGCATAGAAAAAAATCCCAGCTGCCAAAATAACACTTCGCGATCACGATCCTACATCTTACTCTCACGATCGTGTACAAGGACCCCAGCACCAGCAAAATCAGCACTCTTCCAAGTTTCGAAATGCGTCGAACATGATCCAAACCACACCCGAGCCCCCCCCCCCCCCCCCCCCCCNTCAACAAGTCCTAAAACATGATACAAACTTAGTTGAGGCCTCAAATCACATCAAACAACATCAAAGACACGAATCGCACCCCAATTCAAGCCTAATGAACTTATGAATTTCTATCTACATTCGTTGCCAAAACCTATCAAATTAACTACGGTTGACCTCAAATTTTGCAAAAAAGTCATAAATGATACAACGGACATACTCCAACTTCCGAAACCAAAATTGGAGCCCGGTGACCACAAAGTCAACTCTCAGTCAAACTTCTCAACCCTCCAAACTTCCATATTTCCAATTTTCGCCATTTCAAGCCAAAATACGCACCTCCAAATCACTATCCGGACACACTCTTAAGTCCAAAATAATCCTACGGAGCTATCGAAACCGTCAAAACTCCATTCTGGAGACATTTACACATAAGTCAACATCTGGTCAATTTTTTCAACTTAGGCTTCCAACTTTGGGACTAAGTGTCCCGGTTCATCCCGAAACATCCCCGGAACCAAACCAACCATCCCAGAAAGTCACATAACAACCATTGAGCATAAAATAAGAAGTAAATGGGGGAACGAGGCTACAACACTCAAAACGACCGGCTGAGTCATTACAGTAATGCACAAATAGAACAGATACAACTCTTAACCAAGTTCTTGAGGATAATCAAAGGCATAACTTAAACTAGGTTAACAATAGGTGACTAGAATACATGTAAAATTGACTGCAGAAACTCATTTAGGATTTAGGCCAATCACTTCAGGATATATTTATACAATGGAACTCACAAATGTGGCCACACAAACATGAAGGTTAAGAGAAGGCCTTCACAATGATGTTTTAAGGAGTTATAAAATCACAAAATACATTTGAAGAGAGTAGGCAACTCAAACAATTAAGCTGATGCATTTGACTACAATGACACGCATGTATTGGCCTTTAAGTGTTCACAATAACCATAGTCACATATTTATCAAAGCAAATAATTCAAGTTAATGACATAGATCAACATGTAGTAGTTTTAATCAATGTGAGACTGGCGAAATAGGCATGAAGAGCTCAGCAGGACATAAGAAAGGTTAAGATCAGAACATATGTAGAGAATTATTAAGGTCTATTGATTAACTACAGAAACAACACTTAGATAATTCAACTTAGAGAATCATTCATTAAGTTCAAAAAGATAGTCCATTAGCATTGATTTAACTTCAAATTACTAAAGAGACAGTTGGTTCGTATATACAATATCAGGGCATAATTGTCAATTATAAACCAATAACATACACCATAGCCAAAATAATCAACAAAGAATAATAGAGGCAAATATGATTTCAATTTAAATAATTAAAGAGATGAAAGACCGATATGCACTGACCTTCTTTTGAGCAACAAACTGAATAGAGATTTTGTTTAAATGTTTGGAATCAAAGCTCAAACTTCGACCAATAAATAAAACTCAGAATCAAAAAAGAAAGGAAGAAAGTGAGAATCAGTTAAAAATCTAAGCTTTTGATTGTAAGATGATTCTTAGTGTATGTTGTTGTGTGTTCGTGTTAAGTCATCCTAGATGAGAGCATTAAAGGCTCTATTTGTAGTGTCATTCAATGACTGGAGTTCAAACATATTTGAAATGGTGAATGGAAGATGACGATTATCGGATGAAGGAAGGAAAGTAAGTAAAATCAAAGAAAACATAGGGAAAATTATCAAAGGATTTTACTTGGCCAATTTAAGAATCAGAATCTATCGGCTAAGGCTCTAAAACCTAGAGGCCAAAACATTTGGCCTCTGGGTATTGAATCCTCATGATGAAACTCTGAAGAAACTCCATGCATGCTCCGATTTGATAGAGCATAAGAGAAATCAAATGATTTGAAGTTTTATTTTTTTATCTAGGGTTTCAGACTTTAGGCGATTTGAATATGAGAGAAAAGAGAGTAAAAAGGGAAAGGGTGACTGCTGGTCAAGGGATAAATAATTTAGGGTTTGGGGTAACTAGACTGGTCTCATGGGTTTAAAAGGGGAAACGGGATCTGGGCCATTGGATCATTTGATCAACAGCCCTGATAATTCGGGTATTAAAAGGTTTTAATGAGGAAAGAAGGAGATCGTTGGATCTTTGTAATCCAATGGTTAAGATAAAATCTTGTGGTAGTTTTAAAATAATTTGAAAAGAAAGATAAACATGGTTCGTTGATGGTGTGGATCGACAGTCAGGATTGAATGTATTTGTTTTATGAGTGAGTGTAGGCGGGTGACGTGGTGCAATTATATTGGTTCTCAAAGGTTGGGGCGGATTGCCAAAGTGAAATAGAGGATCGTTTGGACTGGGTCAAATGGGATAATTGGGCTTGGGTATTTGGGTTGTTTTGATTTAAACAACCATTTCGTATTTAATTATACAATTACAAGTGTAGCTATTTCGGTCTTTAACCCTTTTATTATTAATTTAAATAAATTTAAATAATTTCAATAAAATGTAATAGGAATTAAAATCATCAAATACACTACTAATTATTATAATTAGTTAATTAATTATTAAATATCCTATTTTCTATTAATTTTGGTTTATTTAAAAATAGTAGGCTATTTTACCAAAATTAAAGAACAACCTTATTAAATTGGTTATAAACTTATGTAATGAATATAAAAGTTATTTTAATGGTTTCAAAAATAGTAAGAGTGATATATTTGTAATTATAATACTAAATTATTAATTTAACACCATTAACTACTTAATTTATATAAAAATAAGTATTTATTAATTAGAAAATATTTTCAATATACTTACTGAAAATCATTAAGTGCAAGTAAATTAAATATAAAAGGGAGTGTCAAAATTGGTCGTCAACAGCTATGATGCATAGCTACGCTAGAATACATAGCTAAAATCAGGAAGAAGAGAAGAGTAGAAGGAGACGCTTCAGTTATGCGCAACTAGGGAGCCTAGCTACGCAGCCAAGCGTAGCTAGGATGCGTAGCTACACTGGCATGCATAGCTGAAACCAGAGGGGAAACAAGAGGAGCTTCAGATGCTTAGCTACGCACATCTCCTACGCACCCCATTTTCTATAAATAGAAGGAGGTGGGAAAGGAGAATTTGAGCAAGGTTTTTGAAGTTTTAATATATTAGAGAGAGAATGAGTCAACCCCCACATCTTATACACTTCAAGGTATGATTTTTTGATACATTTATGATGCTATAACATCATTATATATTAAAAATAACACATATATGGTTCCAATCCATAGAAAATCACTTGAATCTTAAAGAATCACCAAGAATACCAAATAAGAGATTTTCTAAGGTTTCTTTCAAAAGGTAAATTCTTCTACTCCAAACCCATTTATGAGATATAAATGAGTGTATATATGGTATTCATAATATTTAGAAGTAGTTGAATATGAGTGATTATGAAATTCTAGTTGGATATTGATGGTTGGTGATTGTGAAAGACATGAATAGTAACTTGGGGTAATAAATGAAGATTGTTTAATTGTTATAATCCTAATAGACTATTAGTACTTTAAATGAGATTGTTAAGAATGCATGAATACATTTGGTAGGAAAGATGAACCTTAAGTACCTATTTTAAAGAGTAAAGACCTAAATGGTTATTGTTGAGCGACTCTTAACTCATGTTGGATATAATTGTGTAGATTGTGATTAGTTGAAGATCTTGGGTACTTGTGGTAAAGTTTTGGGAGCATATTGAGGTATGTTGAAACCTACTACTTCATGGAGTTTTTCCTCCAAATCTCATAACGAAAAATGGTTTAGAACTTGACTTCTAATTGTGGATCCTAACTTGTGGGTGGGGACGAGCAGGTTGGGATTACACCATTCCTTGAATTATAAATGATTAAGTTCCATTCATGAGTTATTTTATTAAAAATATAAAGTGTAATTTTTTTGAAATATCTTTACATGTTGGAGTGACACTTGTTGAACTAAAAGATAAATTCTCATTTTGTTAAATTCTTCAACATAAAATCGAAGAAGGTTTTTATTTGATTTTTGTACAAAGGTTTGAATCGGTTATGAACACCATAATTTGGTTTGAAGTATATTTCTTTGAGGCTTATAAGCTATGAATCTATTTTAGAAAAGTCAAATATTTTGGGAGTTATTAGTGGAGACCACAGATATTGGTTCGAATTTTGAATTCGTACCATGGAACTACACGTACCAATGCAAGGACACATTCCAAGGTTAAGCTGAGGTTTGTGGGATAAAGTCCCCTAATTTGTGGTCAAATTATCATTACTAAATGTAATGAGGTTAAGTCGGCTCGTATGGTACTACGGGAAGCCGCCCAGACAAATATGATCAAATACTTGTGGTTAGGTTGATCACCTAGTATTGTTTCTATTATGTCGATGTCGGTGTACTACTCCCGCTATAGGTAAAATCTCACGTAATTTTCTTTGAACTTAAAGGCTAAAGGAGATGATTTTGAAATATGTTTTACATTATTTTTTTCATCTCCTTGTTTAACTTATGCATTGATATAAATACTTCCATGTTATATCAATGCATTGCATATCTCTTGATCTTCTTTTCCCATCTTGTCCCACTCTTGGGGAAACAGTTCATGATTCATACTAGGCATGTGGAGCTTAGGCCCTTTGGCCAAATTTTTATTTTTTGAAAACACCGGTCCTAAGCAGTGCAAGCCCCGTGGATAGGATAGCTCCACATCTCTAGTTGATACTTTTGTAGAGGCTCCACTCTTACTATCGTGTACCGGGACTTGTCTCGGTCGACTATATTCATTTCGTGTCATAGAAATTCCATAGACAATAGTAGTTTATTTTTTTGGGGTTGTAAGCTATGGTTACTCCTATGGCATGCATGAATGAACAAATACATCTATATCTTTTGTTTAATGAAAAAAATTATTTTAAGGTTAAGTTTCATGCATGGATTTTATTATTTAAAATGTTTATGCTTCAAAAGGCTTTCACATGCATATAAGAGAGGATTTATATATATGTTTGATTCGCTCGGGTCGGGTAGTGTGCTGAGTATCGGTCACGTGTATCTTGGGTCGTGTCACCAAGTCACAAAAAAATTAACACAAACTAGCATAACCTTGATATATGAACCTTTACTTAGAAAAAAAAGACCTTGATATATGATCCTGAAAACGACATAATATGTAAAGAAGATATTAAGAGTCTCAATATTTAGCCAAACAACATAAAATATAATATACCCACTTATGCCACCTAAACCAAATTGTATCCCGTAAAAATATAAATTCTTAAAGAATTAACGGTTTATTCGATAAGAAAATTGAGTGATCTGTCCCAATTTGATAAATCGTTAATCGTAAAATTTCAATCCATTTACCAACTATTACTCTCATATCAATAAGTTAATTTTGCGTTGGATTTTGAACAATCGTCGGTATCGTTAGGCAGTAGTTAAGTGAAGTGAGAGGTATTGTTAGAGGAAGAAGAGAGAGAGGACAGGTAAAATGGAATTGGAGAGTGAGATGGCGTGTGCACCTCAATATTATGTCAAATAGTATAATAATACATGATCATTTTCGAATATTAGAGGGGTATTATTGACATAAACGGCAAATAGCAACTTACTATTACGGTATCTCTCCAGAAAATGGAGTCAAACCTCTTCTGCTTCCGGTTAGTCCATCACGAATCGGAGCGCAGTGCATAGTGTAGCTAAATTTAATATTGCACTTTGATTCTTGATGGAACTCAAATTTCGACATCGAGATTACAGAGCTGAAGTAGAGATTCACTCCTTCCGCCGGATGCCAGCTCAGACTCATCCTCTCTCACTTCATTCACCGTCGTGTGATCAGGTTCAATGTTTTCTCTTTCTCGTATACATCAATCGCAGGCATTTGATTACTCCACTGTCCACAGCTTGCATTTTAAATCAATGGAAAATGTTGTAATGTATCACTTTGACTGGGCACAGTGTTTAAGAAAGAAAGACAAACTTGTAATCTAAAACAATATACATATTTGTGTAGCTATAAATTATCGAAGTATAATTCTTTCTAGGTCAAACTAAAGCATAGTGCATCACATACATTAAACACAAGGAGTAAGTTTTTATGACATTGAGTAACAAAAAATGGAATCAATGGTGAAAATTTTGGTTCGAGGTATGATCAGGTTTCTAAATGAAAAAAAGAAGACATACTACTAGTCTTATATCAAGGTTAAATACTTAAATGTCCTATGGTTCTGACAGATTAGGAATTTTTTTTTAAAATGTGGAGAAAATTTCAATTTTGAAAAGTTTAAGCTAATTAGTGATAGGTAAAGTTTCTTTTTTCACTGGTTAATTATGGAAGGAAAAGAAGTTATTAAGATGTTAATAAGTTAGAAGTGTATTCAAATTTTTTGTGTTCATATGTTTTATGCTTTATTGGGATTTGTGCAATGCAATTTCAGCCGAATAGAAGAAAAAGTTGTAGTTGTTGGACTTGATACTCCCTAGCGGCTTAAGATTTAGGACAAGAAAGTGCACCCACACTCCTTACTGGTGTTAAGACTTGGGAAAAAAGAAGTTCACCCAAACGTGTGCAGAAATGAAGAACATGAGCGACCATGGTCCCTTCTGCCGTAGTTTTGGTAGGCAGGGCTCATATTGTTAAGAACACTGACGTGCGCAAGTTTTTTCGTAAGTGGTGCCAACATTTTAAAAAGTGGAAGCATGAACAAATTACTGCAACATCATATTAAAAACACAACTGTGATCGTATTAATAAAACACAATTCAAGCACATTACAACAACTCTCTTGGACGAGCTTTCATTTTCTGAAAATGTATCTAAAATAGCTTCTTTCATCGATAGTCAATGACCCACCAAAGTTGAGAGAGATGACGAGGGAGATGAGAAGTTAGTAGAGTAGTATTAGCAAGAGAGCAAACCCAAAATTTGCGAGGAAGAAAGAAGATTCTTTTTTCAAATTAGGTTCTAAATTCACTTATGTTATTTTGAAATAATTGTTTTCATTGAGCTGAAATCTGCATTAATATTTGGGTTATCACAAAGGTCACAAAAAGTTCTTTAGCTTCGAAAAGAAAAGAAGGTTCTTTAGCTTGTCTTAGCTGATCCTTGCCTTGTAGGAGATCAGAGGTTCGAATCTTTGTATCCTTATCTTTTGCAAATCGAACTCACAAATTTCAAAAACATTCATCCAAGTAAACTTGAAAGCCCAACCTGAATCAGCGGACTGACGCTGACTTCTTGTGCGATGGTATCATTTTACGTAATTTATACAATTTCTTTGCTTGGATACTCTCTCTCTCTCTATATATATATAATAAAAAATTTCGATGAAACAGTATTGGATGATATTGCTTAAGCAAAGGTGCATTGGCCCCTCCCGGGGCCGATGCATGTACTCAACGAAATATGTCAGCAAGCTGGTCTGCACGCCACAGTTTAAAAAGAGAGAAAGAGAAGAAATACTTGAGACAAAAGAAACTACTCCTATAAGGGAAGGGAATTATAAGCTATTCCAAAGTAGAGTTGAAACCATCATAGGAAAAGAAAACCAGATGATTGTATAAGATATGTAGCTAAAATTGTACCCACTGTTGGTTGCTTCAGTATGGTAAAAGATTATAATGGTGATAAATATCACCTAGGTTTCATCAGTTGTTCAGTCAGTAACTCTACACTATGATTTATCTTGGGACATTCAGATGCTTGGCCATTTCCTAATTTTTCGATCAATTGGTCGAGTCTGTAGGTTGATGTTATGGATTATGGCAGGGATGAGTTTTCTGATCCATTGAGGGGGGATAATCGAAAACCAGAGGATTCAGAGAGGGATTTAGGAAGCACAGCTGCTGAAATCACAGCAGAACCATATAGAGATATTACTATTAAATATCCAGGCAAGGAATGGACATCTTACAAGAAAGTCTTGATGCAAAAATTTCCTGTCTCCAAAATGATTTCTGTTTCTTCGGTTAGTATGCCTTTTTAATCTTCATACACCTGCTATTGAGCTACATACAAATTGTCCAGGAAGGTGATCTTAGTGGATTCCTAGTTAGTGGTCTTCTTATGGGTTATGGTATAAATTTGTTTTAAAGTTGAGGTATCAATATTTCTATTTCTATTCAATGGGTCAATGGAAAACTCTTTTCTTATGCTGCAGTTGCTAGCTATATCTTATAACGAGATTGTGTGTGTGGCCCAAAGTGTTTTTCTTTTAACTTGTTTGGTTTTTTTTTTGGTGGTGAGGAAGACATAAAAGAGAGGGAAAAAAAAAAAAGAAACTAGGGTGTCAAAAAAAATATTATGAACTTTTAGTCAGTGTTTTACGTGTTAAATTTTTAATATTGTGCTGGGGTTCTGTATAACCTTTTCATTACTCCTTGCAGCTGTCAAGCTCAATTATGAAGACAGGCAAGGGTATGATATCCTCTCTGTATTTACTTTATGTGGCGCATTATTATTTTGATATGTCCATAATACTTTACATATTTTGGCACAAAATAATATTCTGCTTTATACAAGGTTTAAAGCATTTTCGTTTAAGCTTATGATATGTTATTTCCATGTAAATCTGACTTGCATACCTAATCCAAAACTAGTTTTAATATTTTCTACCTGTGCAAATTCAATATTAAGATATCTGACTCCTTAATCTGTGTATGTCGATCAAAGATTGTCATATAAGATAGGGAAATGAAGTTGAAAAATGGACCTTGGGCCTAACTCAACCTCAAAAGCTAGCTTATGAGGTGAGTATTACCCAAAACCATATATATAAGGAGACCAAGAACCTCAAATCCCACCAATATGGGACAACTCAACACCCCCCTCACGCCCATGCCTGCAAATTGGAGCGTGGACAACATAAATGGGGGCCTAACATCGGTAACATTAATTGGGATGGGCCTGGCTCTGATATCATGATAAATGTACCTTGGGCCTAACTCAACCCCAAAAGCTAGCTTGTGAGGTGAGGATTGCCCAAGACCATATATATAAGGAGACCAAGAGCCTCAAATCCCACCGATGTGGTACAACCCAACAAAAGTGATATGAAAGCTTTTTTTCTTTATTTCCATGGACTTTTAAAGCTCTCTCATCCTTTTATTTCTGAAACAAGTGAGAAAAATGTAAAGAAAAAGGGTATCATTTGAACTTGTTTCTTATGTTCGAATAGCTGTTTTATTTCCTCGGCAATAATTGGTATGATGATTAAATACTGTAGGCACTGAGAAACCCTTAGCAAATGCACATCTAGAGGAGCTAGATGATCCTCAGAGATTTGCTGAAGAAGGCGTTAAATATATCACCCTGCAGGAGTATGTCTCACGCTTAACTGAACTTAAAGATGAAATTAGTCGTGCCTGGCATGCAAACGACCGCGTAACCTCCTTTAATTTTTCAATCAAGGTAGTTTTTGTTCTAAACTATCTCACATTTGCTTCTTGCTGGATTCTGCACTTACCAATCAAGTGATCATTCTTTTTGGATAAGTACCCCTCAGTTTAGCAATTTTATTTCGTATTCATAGTAAGTTTCAAACTTGCTGATTAATAATACTGGGCTCACAGCTTAATCTGGTTGAATTGGGTTATACCTGATCAAGTGATCATTCTTTTTGGATAAGTACCTCTCTGTTTAACAATTTTATTTGGTATTTGTTCAATAAGTCAGTTTCAAGTTTGCTGTTTAATAATACTTGGCTCATAGCTTAACTGCTGCCTTGGGTTATTCCTGAGTACAAACCTATAGCATCTAACAACAATAAAGTCCAAACTTATTCTATCTCTACATTGATTTGAGGCAAAAATTGCAGACCGTTCCCTTTTCTCTGCTGCCAATCCATGACAGCTGATGCTGAAAAGATAAATTCAACTGTTAAGATACAAACACTACTCACCTGATATTCTGATATACCAACATATTTCCAAGAAATTAAATGTAAAAAGCATGATTGTATTGCTTTCTTATAATTCATTAACAGGAGAAGTTGCTTCTCGTCCCTGCTCACTGATTCCAACAGTAAACGAATAATAAAGGATCATTAATCAACTGATCAATTGAACCGCAGAATATAATAACTTAGACTCTTATATAACATCAGGTGGCCTGTTGGCATTTTCTACTACTTTGGATTTTGAGCTTAATGTGCCTTGACTTCTCTTGTTTAGGTTGCTAAGCTACTGTCGGATACATCTGTACTACAATTTTATCCAACATTATTTGTCCTAGCTACAGAAATACTTGATATGTTAGGGGATATGGTATGGGAACGCATCAGGCAGAAAGCTGAATACACTGAAGACGGGACATTAGTCCATTTACCAGGTATAGCTCTCACATTTACCCTAGTTCTGCTTCCCCGTGACCAACTGGCACTCTAATCTCCAGTAACCAGCGCCAATCTTGTCATATACGTTTACTGTGACCCAATTCTAGTTTCAAATGCAGTTAAAAGTTTGTCTGTCATCCTCGTTTGGAAGTGAAAGTCTGCCACTGTTAATTGTAATGGCAAACTGTAGAATCCTTAGGCCCATGGTTAGGATAGTAGATATCTTGGCAACGAGTTATGCAAATCATCTTACTGTTACTGTTAAGCCTGATATTAGCACCTTAAGGATCTCCAATTCTTATTACAACTAATCACAGTCTAAGAGGAACTTGGTGGGATTACTATATGATGAACAAATGCTGGATAAGTCAATCGTCGTGCTGTTAAAATTCCAAATCAGAACTGCGTGGAAAGCATTTCTTATTTTTTCATTTGTACTATTTTATTTTTAAGTTGAAGGAAAAGGTTTTAATGTCTTCAATACACCTAAACATTAAGATATCTATCCAAGTTTTGTTTCTTCTTTTTTTGTAGTATTCTGATATCCTTGATGTAATTTTTCTGGTTTCCTGAGTCTCATATATCCCTAAAAGACACGCTTGATCTATCGCAGATAACTTTCGAGCAACTGAAATCTGTGCCGAAGCCAAAGAAACCTGCTATAACTGGTTCTTCAAAGTTGGTTCTATCCGCGAGCTATTGCCACGCATGTGAAGTCCCCAGTTCTCAATTGCTGTCCTGTGTCTTTGAAGTTCTTGATTCTGCTTCATTATTTTTATCTTTAGGCGTCTTTTATTCAAAAACATGATGTCCTTAACTGAAACGCTGGAATGGATTAGGAAACATTAGAGAGTTTTTGAAAATTTGACACATTTAAGGAATGATTTTTGGATATTCGTTCCGTCTTAAAGTGATAATCTTGGTACACTAGAGATAAATTGGTAGCATCTCCGTACAAGCTGGATATTTATCACTGTATTGCTGGCATGGTAAATTTTGAGTTATCTGGAACCTACATTGCCATTTGGTTTGTCTATCCAACTGCTTTCATCATAATTATAAAAGTGAAGCAGATTTCCTCCTCCCCCCTCTTGACTGGGGATGATTTGAAGTTTTCAATGATAATTCCGCCTCTGGAATTCGTGGTTTCGTGCTCATGTTTCTTATCAACTGAGCGGCTTTTGGAAGCTGCTAAGAATTGAAAATTGTTAATATGACAAGAGCACATTGTAAATATGAGAAATGTTTAGAATCCCTATAATTGTATAAGTAGGAATATAAAATTTCTTCCTTTATTGCATTATACTTGTAAAGACTATTTAAACCCAACCTGTTTGAGGAATGACCAAGCAATGCAATCACCGAATCTCTTCTTCTCTTTTCCTTACAGAAGCAAAGTGTCTGTAACCTATGTAAGATATTATTTTTTAGAAGGATTAACCTATGTAAGATATTATTGCAGGGAAAAAACCAAAATCATCTTTTTCATTTCTTTTTTCTTTTTAAACTTAAAAGATTGTGCATGCGTTTATGTTTCCATCAGTCTTGCCGTTGAAAAATACTGTTCTGCGCAGATACTTGGAGCTAGCCATATTCCATTGCTGGCGTTTCCTTTTGCAAAAACCTGCTGATAATCTTCCACGACTAGTTATGATGGCGAGAGGCATTGCAGATCCATTAGTTTCGTTTTATTGCCGCTTATATTTGGCCCACTGTGCACAAAAGTTACCTCAACGGGATATAGGTAACATTATATGTACTTTACTTGTTTAGTCATGAAGGTTAGCTATACTATCAATGCAGATAGGTATTCGTATATATATATATATATATATTTGCTAATAAAATATGTGGCAAATTTGACTCAAGCTGTAGCTTCTAGTAGTCATGCGAAATACAACTATGAAAAATTGATA
Source organism: Nicotiana paniculata (assembly GCA_005239505.1). Taxonomy (NCBI): domain Eukaryota; kingdom Viridiplantae; phylum Streptophyta; class Magnoliopsida; order Solanales; family Solanaceae; genus Nicotiana; species Nicotiana paniculata. Next base: position 32,650 of record ML303871.1, read on the forward strand.
GATCAATATAGTAGTGGCTAGAGTAAAATACACTAGGTGATTTTTTTCATCTGCCTAAGCCTGGGTAGGTAGAGTAAAGTTGCCTAGCACTGATACCGATAAAAGGTAGCAGGTACCCGGCGGAATAGTCGAGGTGTCTAAAACACCACCTTTATAAAAACAACACAATAGTTAAATAAGGGATTAATGCAAGCTCGCAGTGGTTGAAAGAAAATGAAAAGTAATGTACCAGAGTAACTGTTAGGCAAGTAGGGAGTTGTACTGGCTGTGAAGTGATTAGTGAATGTTGTAGTAGTCCTTGGGGTTTTGTCTCTTGTTTGGATCTTTATTAATTGAAGATACTTTTTAAGTTATCTCCTTGTTGTATTAAGACCTTATTTATTTACTTTGTTCCATTTTAAATGGTTCTTTCTATGATGAATATAAAGCCTCACGTAGGATTAAGTTTTAAAATTTAATCTTTGTATTATAAACCTTGATATAAAGCAGAAAAGAAAATAAAGAATTTGGGAATTGGAGCTTGATTATTCCCTTAGACGGTATTAAATCAGTAACTTTGATATGGCGCTTAGAGAGAATCTCTCTATAAGCAAAGAAAATCAAAATTAGTCGAACAAAGACATCTTGGCTTGGCTAACATTGACTTTCAATGGGAAGTGCAGTCAAATATTAGCTGAGAATGAACCAATTTTCACGCTATCTTTGTTAACATGTAGTTGAAAGGAAGGAGTTTCTTGTGATTTGTCTAATTGGAAGATTTGGAAAATGGGCGGACTCGTCGGACTTGATAGCTTCACTGGAGCCATGGGCGATATCTATGCGGCTGAAAGTCTCGGCAATGATTGAATCCATATTACTTTTTCACTTTGCTTGTGAAGAGTAAGTACTGAGAGTTTTGGGTGAGGGATAAGATGGTTGGAGAAACTAATTACTATTAGAGATGGTTGGAGACTACTCGTTGTGAAATTCAATGGAGAAGGAAGGAATAGGATATACTGGTCATGAATGTCGCAGGTTGCATGCTCATCTTTGTTCAAATGCTTTGTTTATGTGAGAAAGCACGGGAGAAAATATTATTGATTGATTAATATTCTATGTTGCAATAACCCCTATTTATATGTATACATAACACATAACCTACTCCTATTACATATGGGACTAGGACTAATTACATACATTGACCTAACTTTTCTAACACTCCCCCTCAAGCTGGTGCATATAAATCATATGTACCGAGCTTGTTACATATGTAGTTAATACGAGGACCAGTGAGGGACTTGGTGAAAGTATCAGCAAGCTCATCATTCGACTTCACAAACTTTGTAGCAATATCTCCCGAGAGTATCTTTTCTCTAACAAAGTGACAGTCAATCTCAATGTGTTTAGCTCTCTCACGGAACACTGGATTTGACGCAATATGAAGAGCAGCTTGATTATCACACACAAGTCCCATCTTACTAATCTCACCAAATTTCAACTCCTTAAGCAACTGCTTGATCCAAATTAGCTCACATATGGCCATAGCCATTGCTCGATATTCTGCTTCTGCACTAGACCGAGCAACCACATTCTGTTTCTTGCTCTTCCAAGACACCAAATTTCCTCTTACTAAGACACAATATCCAGACGTAGAACGTCTATCAGAAGGTGATCCTCCCCCATCAGCATCTGAGTATCCAACAATCTG
>ML303872.1:0-22075 GCA_005239505.1 Nicotiana paniculata
AAAGACAACAACTTCAGCATACGGGGCTGAAGTTCCCCAATTTACAAAGACAAAACTTCAGCTTAAGAGCTTCTCTAGAGCTGAAGTTTTGTCTTTGTAAACTGGGGAACTTCAGCTTTAGAGCTGAAGTTTTTTCTTTGTAATTGAGGAACTTCAGCCCCGTATGCTGAAGTTTTGTCTTTATAACTGGCGAACTTCAGCTTAACTGGTGAACTTCAGCTCAGCGAGGGAAAGGGGAGCTGAAGTTATTTAAAAAATGGGTACAAGTTAAAAGTTTTAAAAAAAAACGGATATAGGTTAAATAGGGGTGACCAAATAGAGTGCCCGCGCAATATTTACGAAATATTTGATGTTTTCTCCGATTCCGAATTGTTGTAGGAAATCCATTTCAGTATAGGTTTCGGACTTCAGTTTAGGTTACGGACAGTATATTATATATAACTTAGCTAATTTGTCTGCTTTTACTTACTGTAAATACGGGAAATTTAATTTTAAAACTTGTTAATAATTGGACATACTTTTTTTTTTTTTAAAAAGAAAACTGTTTTTTCATTTGGAAGATTCCTAAAATATTATTACTGATAAACAAACAAGGCGCAAGGGATGTGTGTATATGCTTTTTTGAACTGTCCAGTTGTCAGAGGTGGATTTAATGGGCGTGGGCATAAGAATTATATAATTTCGGAAAAAAGTAATTTTATTTTTCAAATGAAAATGGTATTTGAAAACTAGAGTTGTGTTTGAACATGAATATAATTTTGGTTGTTTTTGAATTTTTGTGAGTTATCTGAAGTGAAAATTTTGAAAAATAGTTTTTTTTGAGTTCTACAAATTTTTGAAATTTCGAAATTCATTTTCAAGTGAAAATTGAAAATTTCATGGCCAAACACTGATTTCGAAAAGAAAGAAAGAAATTTTTTTAAGGCCAAACGGGCCGTAAATAACTAAAAAATAGGAAAAGGAGATATTAAGTGGGAATTGATTCATGTCACATTGGATAAATAACTCAACATTTATCAAGTGCATCATTCATTCCTTTTGGAGTACGAAGGACAACAAATAATATTAGATCAATATCTGGTTTGGCAAAATGATCATAGATTGCGCATTGTAAAAAGATAGGGATGTCAATGGATATTTAAAAACCGACTAAACCGGCCGAATCTTACCTCACCGAACCGATTTTTAAGTTTCTTTTAATAAAATCGCAGATTTTTATATAAATCTATAACTCTATCGATAATCAGGATATATTTTGTATTTTATGAAAATAAATCGAAAAAATACCGAATAAATTTACATGGAAAAAATATATTTATATATTAAGTTTAAAAATAATAAAGCATAAATTTTTTACTTGGGCGTTGAAATTATCAAAACGATTACAAAGCAACAAGTAATTAAACTCAAAATCCTAAGGAAAAATGACAATATATAGCCGTTGTAAAAAAATAGCCGAATATATATATATATATATATATATATATATATATATATTTTTTTTTTGTTTGTTTGTATATATATACATTATATATGTTATATAAAAAAATTATATAAATTTTATACACATTTTCGGCTACTAGATGTAAATAGTTTCTGGTGCGGGCTAAAAGTGATAATCCCCAAATCCTAATTCCCAAACTTATTATACTACTCCTATTGAAACTAAACTATTTCCAACATATTCACCGGTAAGACACTAAGTATTCTAGTGATTATGAGTAGCAAACTATAATGTATTAAATATGTTTCCTTTCGTACGATTTAAATTTATATTTTCGAGTATTTAATCTTACATAATCTTTATTCTTGAGTCCCAATTTTCCAACTCGTGTGATTTATATATATTTTTTTGCTTAATTTATTTTATGCTTGATGGATCTATACTTTGGCTATCTTTCATGTTTTCTTAATTTATCACCCTTTAAATAATAAAAATGTCTAGAGAGTTTTGCTAAGTCCTATAAAAGTACGTATGTTATTGCATTCTACTTCTACTAGTGACTTTTAAATGATATTTTAAAAAAATATCAAAAATTAACCGATACCAAAGAGAAACCGACATGATTGGTACGATTTCTAAAAGTCTAATTTTTGTTATACATAATAGAATGACCGAAAAATTGGTATGATACAAATTTTATAAAATAACTAGTCGAACCGAACCATTGACACCCCTACAGTTGCCATCTGCTAAGCTAGTGTTTGGCCCTAAATTCCCAAATTTGTTCTGAAAAATTTGATTTGGGTGAAGTTTAGTTTGAAGAAGAAAATGTGTTTGGACATCCGTTTTCAAAACATATTTCCCAAATTTATTTTGAAAAAAGATGAAACATGACTTATACCCACAAGTTCTAAAAATTATCACAAATACCCAACAGTACCATTATCAATAATATTCATTATATTATCGTAAACCATAGTCCTGATCATAAATAAATTTGATATAAAATTATGATTTTTATAATGAACTACATGATACACTATCATATGACCGAGAAGACGAAACAACATTGTTACAAAATAATAAATGGTGAGCTCTTTTATAAAATGTAAAAGTTTGGGGCAATTTTTAAAAAATGTAATAGTGATATTTTAGCCCAAAACCAGCTATTGAGCTGGTTTTGGGATTTGTGATTTGTGATTTGAGATTTGGGATTTTGTCAAAATGTAGGTAAAATCTATGGCCAAACATGTGTTTGCCAAATGAAACCCATATTTATTTTGGCAAAATCTATATCCAAACGGATCTTAAGAATAAATGTCAATGCTCTTTAAGCAGTACATAATGACTAACAACTTGTTTGGATGGTCGTTACCTATTGTATTGTATCATATTGTTACTTTAAACATGATGTTTGTTTTGGTTGTTACTTAAATTTTATTGTATCGTATCGTTAAATCCGTCGTGTTACATAACGACGAAATATGCCACTTTATGTAACGACAGATTTGGTGTGGTTGCATTGTTATCTTGTCTTGTTCTCTCATCTCGCCCTTCACTATTATTAAATAATTTTATTTTATTATTTATCCTACTTTTTTTATATAATAAATTTATCTGTGTCATAATTTTCTTTATAGTTTTGCAAATTTATTCTTCATCTTATTGGTGCATGATATCATGAAACAACGACAAACGATACAATCTATCCAAATATTATATTTGTTGGTCTTTAAGCTTAGTGTAGTTTAATTTTAAGCTTAGTCTAGCTTAATTTTAAGCTTGGTGTAGCTTAAAGAGAGTGAATAGAAAATTGTGGGAAAAGAAATGGAGGGAAGTGAAATTTTGAATTAGTGTACTTTGTCCCTCATTGGAAGAAGGAAAGAAAATCTATGTGTATATATAGAGAAGCTCTTCTTCTAGCTCTTAAAGAGTTGAGAAGAAGGCAAGCCTCGCATCGTCGCTCGCTCGCTCGCTCATTCGGCTTCGCGACCCGCGACCCGGTCCGGTCGAACCCATTTTCTTTCCCGGATTATTTTAAATCTGTTTTTGAATTTCCCGCAATATTCATACATGTTCAAAACAGTTATGGCTATTTTGAAAGGATTCACACCTGTTTCAACAGCTATGGCTGTTCTGAAAGGTTGCAAAACCTTTTAAGAAACAGTACGGAATTGGCTATAAATATACCTTGAATCCCATAAATTTTACTTACTAAATTTTTTGATCTTCTTCTTCTTCTTCTGCATAAAATATTTCAGTGTTTTTTACAGCCTTCAAGTGGTTCGTTGTTCACCGGCGTTTTTGGTACCAACACTCCGGTGAGTTAAATCATTATATCCTGGGAGGATATATTCCAAAACCTCGGGTACTTGAGGAGAATAATTTCCTTAAGGACACACTGTGTATTAAGTGGGCTCAGTTTATTCTTATATTATTTTTTTTCATAGAAAAGCTAAGGACGTCTGGACTAGCACGCCCGTGCTCAGCACGCGCTAGTGGTCGCGCTAATCAGGTTTCTCACTGTCCCTGGTAATTCCACTAGCGCGGCCGCGCTAATCCCGCGCTAGAGCCCGCGCTAGTGAGGTTTCTCATTGTTTCTGTATTTTCAAAAAAATTATTGTTATTATATTATAACAATACAGATTACTAACAATCTTAAGGAAATTATTATTTTTTATTATATTCTGTATTCTGTTTGTGGAGATTAAAAACCTTTGTGTTTTCTACTCCGTCTGAATTTTACTATTATGATATGAAGATATAAAAACTTCATCAGAATTTTGAAATTCAGAAAACGATTTGAAGAATATAAAAACTTCATCGTTTTCTGTGAAACAGAATATAAAAACTTCGATTTTTATTTATTATACATACTGTTTATTGTTGATGACAATATTGTTTACTGTTTTGACTTTGCCATTGATTGAACTCTTCTGTTGTTGACAGTGAGAACTGGCAATTGATAACGGAAATTCTTCTGCGATTGTTGCGGCAACGACGATAGCCTCGTCGAGCCGGACGACTGTTCCACCGGCAGAAAAATAGGGTAAATTTTCTGGAGCCAACTTCAAAGGATGGCAGCAAAGAGTATTCTTCTGGCTTACCACACTTGGTATGCAAAAATTTACTAGTGAAGAGCCTCCAATGCCTGATGCAGACATGCCGGACAATGAAAAGTTCATGATTGTTGAGGAGTGAAAGCAGGCAGATTATCTTTGCAAAGGCTATATTTTAAGTGCTTTAGAGTATGACTTGTACAATGTGTACAATGCGATAAATACTTCGAAAGAATTATGCGACGCACTTGAGAAGAAGTACAAGACAGAAGATGCATGCTTGAAGAAGTTCGTGGTTGCCAAGTTTCTAGACTATAAAATGATAGATAGCAAAACTGTGGGAACCCAAGTTCAGGAACTTCAACTTATTTTTCATGACCTTATTGCTGAAGGTATGGTCGTGAAGAATTTCAAGTGGCTGCAATGATTGAAAAGTTGCCTCCTTCGTGGAGATATTTCAAGAACTATCTCAAGCACAAGCGCAAAGAAATGAAGTTGGAAGATCTTGTGATTCGTCTCAAGATTGAGGAAGACAACAAAATAGCCAAGAAGAAGTCTCGTGAAAATTCAACGATCATGGGAGCTAATATCATTGAAGAAACTACTCCAAAAAGTAAGAAGAAGAAGAGATCTTCTGGACGGACTAAGGAGCAGAACAAAAAGAAATTCAAGGGCAACTGCCACAATTGTGGAAGTGATGGTCAAAAAGCCCCTGATTGTCGCTTCCCGAGAAAGGATAAGAAGAAGGGACATGCCAACATAGTGGAGAAGAATGATGACATTGATGATCTTTGTGCAATGCTTTTGGAATGCAACTTAGTTAGAAATTCGAAAGAGTGGTGGATTGACTCCGGAACCACTTGACATGTTTGTGCTGTCAAAGAAGCATTTGCAACTTACTCTACTGCTGGTCCCAAAGAAGAGATTTCCATGGGAAATAACTCAACAGCCAAGATTGAAGGTTATGGGAAGATTTTCCTAAAGATGACTTCAGACAAGGTGTTAACGCTCAACAATGTTCTTCATGTTCCTACTATTAGGAAGAATTTAGTTTCTACTTCTTTATAGTGAAGAATGGATTCAAATGTGTATTTGTTTCTGATAAAGTTGTTGTAAGCAAGAATGAAATATACGTTGGAAAAGGCTACCTCACAGAGGGCCTTTTCAAACTCAATGTGATGATTGTTGATACTATGAATAAAATTTCAGCTTCTTCTTATTTGTTGGAGTCAAATAATTTATGGCATATCGTTTGGGACATGTCAATTACAAAACCTTGCGGAAGTTAATTAATTTAGAAGTATTGCCTAAATTCGAGTGTAATAAATCGAAATGTCAAATATGTGTTGAATCTAAGTTTGTAAAACATCCTTATAAGTCTGTTGAAAGGAATTCAAATCCTTTAGACTTAATTCATACTGAAATTTACGATATGAAGTCGACACCATCTTGATGTGGGAAAAAGTATTTTATTACTTTTATTGACAATTGCACCCGGTATTGTTATGTTTATTTGCTTAATAGTAAGGATGAAGCAATTGAAGCATTTAAGCAATACAATAATGAAGTAGAGAATCAATTGAATAAAAAGATCAAAATGATTAGAAGTGATAGAGGTGGAGAATATGAATCTCCGTTTGCAGAAATATGTTCAGAATATGGAATTATCCATCAAACTACTGCACCTTACACACCTCAATCCAACGGAATTGCAGAAAGGAAAAATCGGACATTAAAGGAAATGATAAATTCTTTATTGATAAGTTCCGGATTACCGCAGAGTTTGTGGGGGGAAGCTATCCTTACAGCTAACCGAATACTCAACAGAGTACCCCACAACAAAACGCAATCTATTCCATATGAAAATGGAAAGGTAGAAAACCCAACTTGAAATATTTCAAAGTGTGTGTCTATCAAAGGTACAAGTTCCTTTACCTAAAAGGGTTAAAATCGGACCAAAAATAGTAGATTGCGTTTTTATTGGATATGCTACAAACAGTAAAGCATGTTGATTTTTGGTCCATAAATCCGATAATCCCGAGATTCATATTAATACAATAATGGAATCAGATAATGCTGAATTCTTTGAAAGCATTTATCCGTATAAAACTAAATGCGAGTCGTTAAGTGAAAGACCTAAACGACCTCGGGAAGAACCAAAGGAAAATACTCCAAGTGTAGAAGATCCAAGGCGTAGCAAACGTCAAAGAACATCTACTTCCTTTGGACCAGATTTTGTGACATTCTTGCTTGAAAATGATCCTCAAACTTTTAAAGCAGCTATGTCGTCTTCTGAGTCAGCATTTTGGAAAGAGGCAGTCAATAGTGAGATTCAATCAATTTTGGATAACCATACATGGGAATTAGTTGATTTTCCTCCTGAAAATAAGCCTTTAGGTTCGAAATGGATCTTTAAACGGAAAATGAAAGCTGATGGCACTATTGACAAATATAAGGCAAGACTTGTTGTCAAAGGTTATAGACAAAAGGAAGGCCTTGATTACTTTGACACTTACTCGCCAGTAACGAGGATAACATCTATTAGGATGTTAGTGGCATTAGCGGCCGTGTATGGTCTTGAAATCCATCAAATGGATGTTAAAACAACTTTCTTAAATGGAGAATTGGAGGAAGAGATTTACATGGAACAACCTGAGGGTTTTGTGGTTCCTGGTAAAGAAAAGAAAGTGTGCAAACTTGTTAAGTCTCTTTATGGACAAGTTCAAGTATTTGGATTTCAAAATTTCCAAGACTCCAATTGACGTGAGTTATGCACTTCAAAAGAATGAAGGTGAAAATGACTCACAACTGGACTATGCAAGAGTATTGGGAAGTTTGATGTATATAATGAATTGTACGCGACCAGATATAGCATGCGCTATTAGCAAACTGAGCCGATTTACAAGTAATCCCAATCAAATACATTGGATGGCAATGAAACGAGTTTTGGGGTATCTGAAACATACCCAAAACTATACTTTGCATTATAACAAATATCCCTCCATGATCGAGGGATATAGTGATGCAAATTGGATCACCGGATCATCAGAAGTTAAATCCACGAGTGGATATGTTTCCACAATTGGGTTGGAGTAGTGTCTTGGAAATCATCCAAACAAACGTGCATCGCCCGTTCTACAAAAAAATCTGAATTCATAGCTTTAGATAAGGCCGGTGAAGAAACTGAATGGCTCCAAAATTTCTTGGAAGATAATCCATTTTGGCCCAAACCTTTGGCACCTATTTGTATACATTGTGATAGTCAAGCGGAAACAGGCAGGGCAGGGAGCGTTATGTATAACGGAAAATCTCGTCATATACGACGGAGACATAATACTGTTAGACAACTACTCTCTAGTGGTGTTATCACAATTGACTACGTAAAGTCAAGAGATAACGTGTCGGATCCACTTACAAAAGGCCTATCTAGAGTGGCAGTTGAAAGATCATCAAAGGAAATGAGGTTAAGGACTAGGACAAGTCATCATGGCGGTAACTCTACCTAGCAGTCTGGAGATCCCAAGAGTTAGGTTCAAAGAGATCAAACAAAGTTATGAATGATGGTTCAACATTGTCAAATAACTCAACCCATTCTCGTGATGAAGACAATGTTCAGAAATAAAGGTAAAGCATTAAGGCTTTTTGATGAGTCAACAAAGCTTAAAGATTTTTAATGATTTGCTAAGTCTAGCAGGATATGACCAGATAGTGTGTCTTTAGGATTACACGTTTAGGAATCACCTATATGAGTGTGAAGTGTAAGCTGCTTCAAGGGGAATGAAAGTAAAGGCCCATTCTCTAAGCACTCATGAAACCAGGCGGTGTTCATGGCTGAAACAAACACAACCGTNGAAAATGGTGGGAGAAGAAATGGAGGAAAGTGAAATTTTGAATTAGTGCACTTTGTCCCTTATTGGAAGAAGGAAAGAAAATCTATGTGTATATATAGAGAAGCTCTTCTTCTAGCTCTTAAAGAGTTGAGAAGAAGGCAAGCCTCGCGCCGTCGTCGTCGTCGCTCGCTCGGCTTCGGCTTCGGTCAAAGATTTATTGATTGATTATACAAAATTCTTTTCAAATTAAAAATTTTCAAATCCGGAATGACCCGCGACCCGGTCCGACCCGTTTTCTTTCCCGGATTATTTTATATCCGTTTTTAAATTTCTCGAAATATTCATACCTGTTCAAAACAAACCTTTTCAGAAATAGTACGAAATTGACTATAAATATACCTTGAATCCTAGAATTTTTACTTACTAAATTTTCTGATCTTCTTCTTCTTCTTCTGCACAAAATATTCCAGTGTGTTTTACAGCCTTCGAGTGGTTCATTGTTCACCGGTATTTTTGGTACCAACACTCCGGTGAGTTAAATTGTTCTATCCTGGGAGGATATATTCCAAAACCTCGGGTACTTGAGGGGAATAATTTCCTTAAGGACACACTGTGTATTCAGTGGGCTCAGTTTATTCTTATATTATTTTTTTTCATAGAAAAGCTAAGGACGCCTGGACTAGCGCGCCCGCGCTCAGCACCGCTAGTGGTCGCGCTAGTCAGGTTTCTCACTGTCCCTGGTAAATTCCACTAGCGCGGCCACGCTAATCCCGCAGTAGTGAGGTTTCTCACTGTTTTTGTATTTTTCAGAAAATTTATTATTTTTATATTACAGCAATAGAGATTACTAACAATATTTATCAAACGATAAAATATAATACATTATGAAACAATGTGTAACAACTATCCAAACAAGCTGTAAGTTAGAGGTGGAACATGTTTCAATTTATAAGAACGTTAGGAGTTACTTGAGCAAATTTTTAATTTCACAAGATTATATGCTTTCTAAGAATAAAAATAAATACTACTATGTGCTTGAACTATCAAAGACAAAATTAATAAAATAAGAGTAATTTTGCCAGGTATATGGTAAAATATTTGTGTTATTTAATTTGACCAATCATGTCATTCTTATTAGGCCCAAAATATGTAAGAATTGCATGGGCCACTCTATTTGGTCTCCCCCATTTAGCCTATACTCACTTCTTAAAACAGTTTTAACTTGTATCCACTATTCAAACAACTTCAGCTCCTTCTTCGTTTTCAGAATGCTGAAGATTGAGATATTGTTATGCGTTCTAGCCTGATGATTCATATATATCTGCTTGTCCCATTATGTTCAATTTGGTCTTATTCACAATAATTTAACCTCTTAGATATTTTAGCTTTACAGGCACATTGGTTCTAATTTATCTGTAGTAACTTGTTTTCATGTCGAAAATATTTTTTATTCTTCAATCTTTGAAATGAACAGCATCAATCGCTGCTAATCATGGCCTATTTTAAGTTCATTGTTGTTTTAGAACTTCAGCTCTAAGAATGCTGAAGTTCAACAAATATAAACAAAAATTTCAGCTCCTAGAATGCTGAAGTTCAGCAAATACAAAACAAATTTCAGCCCTAAAGTTCATCACAAACAGAACAAAGCTTTAGTTAAACATGCCGTAGTTTAGCAAATACAGAATAAAACTTCAGCTACTAGAATGCTGAAGTACACCAAATTACAAACAAAGCTTCAGCTACTGGAATGCTGAAGTTCAACAATTACAAACAAAAACTTCAGCCAACACATGCTGTTATTTTATTGAACTGAAGTTTGCCATTTGCACTATGAACTGAAGTTTGCGTGATTGCCTTTGCAAGTCAGACCAAATTTCATGTAAAAATATCTGAAGTTTTGCTCCACTTCAAGCAAAAAGTTTTGCACTTCAGGCCCGTATGTCTGAAGTTACATAAAAAATGGATACACTTGCAATGTTTTTTACAAAATAGGTATAAGTTAAAATGTGACCAAAAAAACAGGTATAGATTCAAATATTGAGGCGCGGGGCACTATGATAGGCGTCTACCAGGCTTCACCAGACTACCGTCCCATTCAACACAATGAAACCTAATCTGCCATAAAACACCAAGTTATGAACCAAGATAGATTTGCTTATATAAGATACTTCTGTGTTACTACTGATGTTTTGACCCAACGTTGGAATTTTAAAACACGTTACGTAGAATTTTTGCCACTAATCCCGATGGATCACCAAAATTATTTAAACATTGTAGCTGAAAAACTTGGTGATCAACAGAATTTTTGGTACTTCAAAATTCTAGCGACCATCAGGAGAATGCTAAAAAATTTGGAGGTTATGTTCACAAAACGTTCTTAACAAGGTCAAAAATATAAATGGTGATTTAAAAGGAAAATTATCTGTCCATTTATAAGTAGTTCATTATAAAAATTGGCTAATTCTTAAAATATTACTAATATTAGCTAAATATTACTAATATTAATCAATTAGCTATTTGTAGCCAAAAAAGTCAAATTTTTGCTTTCTTTTGAGTGTGTGATATTAGAATAAATTGGATACATCTAAGGAACTTGAATATCAATTTTGGGATGATTTGGTGAAGTTTTGAGGTGATTTGAATTGAATATTCGAAGTAAAAACTGAACATAAAAAAAATGATATGTGTATCACACTGTGTATCACATATGTATCAATTATGTATCACATGTATACCTGTGTGTGAGATACACACATGATACATATTTGATACATGTGTCGCAGAAGAATTTTTTGAACTCGATTTAATTATGAATTTTGATACAAAACCAGTCCAAATCACCTCCAATATTCCTCAAATTTTATATATTGACTTATCTATATGTTTTCAATAAATTTTAATTATACCCGTTGAAAAAGTTCTTTTTTTGCTATTAGATTTTTGGAATATTGTATATATATATTTGTTGTATTTCATCATCTTATTTACTACCTCATCCATGAAATTTCCTTTCGGTCTTGCATCTAATATTGCTAATCACACTTAAAAATATGGAAGGAGATTTTTGCATGTGATTCTTTGAGAGAAAGAATCTTATTTATTTGGTTTTTCAATTTTTATATGTTCTTGGTTAGTTTTGGTAATTCTATTACTAATGGCTAGAGGTTGGTAAGTTGAGACTTATTTGGGACATTTGTGTAAGTTTCCCGATTTAAAAAAGATCCATCCAATGTAATTTCTTACCTGCAAAATATTACTTTGGGCTTTCAATACATTCGCCTATTGGCCACCAATAATTACGGCCTCTAACCAAATATTAAAAAAAAGTATACACTAAATATGTATAGTGTATACGATTAGAATCGGGCTCATTCGATTTTGTTGATTAACCGAGACCAAGATAGTGAGCCGAGAATCAGCCCCGTGTTATATCAGACCGAGAATAAAGGTGCAGTATCGAGCTCGGGATTCAAAGTTCCAATCGACATCGAGACCAGTAATGATCGAGACCAAACATGATAGACCTCGAGCAAGACCGAAGATAGCATACTAACAGAAAGACGAAATATCCATGACCGGTCGAGGATCGTGATGAAAATCTCGGAACGGATCAAATCAAGAATGGTTATTCAGTTAATCATGAGATTTCCTTCTATAATTAGAATTGTACCATAAGTAGAATTTCTCTACTATATAAAGGGGAATTCTAATAATTTGTAATAATCTAATTCTCGCATATCAAAGCAATACAATATTTTTCTCTCTTAAATTTCTTGTTCTTCAGTTCAGTTCATATTTCTTAACTATATTCTCAGCCGGTTCGAGGGTGATCTAGCTCGAGGTCCAAGTTGCATTTTATACTGGTTTGCTTTACTTTACTGTCAATTTCTAGCATTAGTGATCCTATTTATCAATTTTTGCTAGGTGAAATCACATATCCTTAAAGCCATTTATAAGTTTAATTGTTATCCGATTTTAAGGGTAAACAGTTTGGCGCCCACCATGGGGCTAAGGATAATAGTGATTTCCTAATACTAATTTTTATAACACACACTCCTTTACGCTTGTTCTCGTAAGTGTTTTTGTATTCAGGATCAACATGTCGAACTCACAAGTACCCACACACGCCAACAACGGTCTTGGTTTTCATGGGAAAAAATGATAATATAGCCGCCCCAGGGATCGAAGTATCTCAGGCTGGCCTCGAGGGAGTACCGGTTGCAAATCCCATCGACGTCATTTTCCATGCCGCCTTTAATGCAAATCTGGGCATCAACCCCGAGAATAGCATACGCAAAAATGTTCGACCAGCCAGTCAAGATACACAGGGCGGAGAATACAGCGGAGTCAGCATTCGACTAATATTTGAAACGTTACATGCTTAACAAGCTTCCATAGCGCAACTTCAAAATCAGAACCACGCACCAAGTGGGGTTGAACCCGAGCCCTCACTAGAAGTTATTCACAGGGCCGAACCAGTACCGGAGAGGTCAAACGTGAATGAATCGGGGACTAACCACGCCATTATGAAAATGCTCGACGAGCTTACAAAACAGATAGAATCGGAGGAGAAGAAGATTGAGGAAAATGACAAAAAGGTAGAAACACATAATTCCCGAGTTGATCAAATTCCGGGGGCACACCATTCTTATAACGATCCGGCCGGTCGTTCCGTGAGATTTATCCCGTTTACCCTATTTCGGCATTTGTTATATATCACTATCCTATTTTTGATGTGTTGGATTAGTTGGTTTGGGTCTAGAGTGGTTATGGTGAAAATTTAGGCATTTAGCCTTTTAAAGTAGCCTAATAGTTGAGAAGGAGAGTTGACTTATTGGGAAACGACCCCGGAATGCAGATTTTATGGCTCGGATAGATTTTTTAGGTGATTTGGGACTTAGGAGTGTGTTCGAAATATTTTTGTGATGTCCGGTGTAGAATTAGGCTTGAATTGGCGAAAGTTAGTTTTTGGCGATTTTCGGTCGGTGGTGGAAAATAGGCTATCGAGGTCGGAATGGAATTCCGGAAGTTGGAACAGGTTCGTAATGTCATTTTGGATTTGTCTGCAAAATTTCAGGTCAATTAGAGGTGTTTTGGTTGGTTTCGACGTAGTTGACGAATTTGGAAGATTCAAAGTTCATAGGCTTGAATTTGATGTAAATTTGGTGTTTTCGTGTTGTTTTTGGTGTTTCGAAGGCTTGACTAAGTTGGAATAATTCTATGGGGTGTGTTGGTATGTTTGGTTGGGCCCCCGAGGGGCTCGGGATTGATTTCGGATGATTGACGGGAAGCTTGGAGTGACTTTGGTAAATCTGCAGGTTGCTGTTGCTGGTGTTTTCGCACCTGCGAAAAGGGAGCCGTAGGTGCGATTCCATAGGAGTGGACTGGGCTCCGCAGAAGCAGACTCGGCTCTGCAGGTGCAAGATTTGGCTGAGTGGGGAGTGGTCCACAGGTGCGAGGAATTTGTCGCACCTGCGATGTCGCAGGTGCGTAAAAATGGCCGCAGGCGCTGGATTGGCCCGTTAAGTGAGATTCCGCAGGTGCGCACCTGGACCGCAGGTGCGGCTAATTTTCCGTAAGAGCGGAAATGACTGGCAGAAACAGTATAAAAGGGCCCTCCGCGAAAATTTCTTATTTTTCATCAATTTGCATGCGGGAGGAGTCCTTTGGAGGCGATTTGGAGAGGAAAACTCAAGATTCTTCAGCAAAGGTAAGTTCTTTGGTTGATAACATCGTTCCTATGCTATTTTGTTCGGATTAGGCTTGAAAATTTAAGGATTTGAGTAGGAAAAGGTTGGGAAGAAGGGGGTGGAGAATTGGAAATTCTTTTGAGGTTTTGGGTAGTCAATTGTGATCCGATTTTGATGATTTTGGTATGAGTAGAATCGTGCGAGGACGAGGTTTCTAGTGATGTAAATATTATCGAGTTCCAAGATGTGGGATCGGGGCTCGGGTTAGGCCGAATTTCGAGTCTTGTTTAATTTGATAATTTTCTATTGGGTTGAGTTCCTTTGATTTATATTGATGATGTTAAATTGGTTTTGGCTAGATTCGGTGCAATCGGGAGCCAATTCGAGGGGCAAGAGCATTGCGGACTAGTGTTGTGGCCCGGTAGAGGTAAGTAATGATTATAAATCTTGTCCTGAGGGTATGGAACCCCGGACTACATATTTCCCACTGATTTTAGAAAGGCGCACATGTCGGATGACGAGTATGTGGCGCGTACAAATTTTTGGATTGGACTTGGTCCTCTCCGTGGCAACTATTGAGTTGCGTATTTTTATTCTAAATCATATGTTAAATTGTGTTCTAAAACTATTGATATATTTGGGCTGTAAGCCATGTTTGGGGCCTAGTGTTGATCTGTTTTAACCCCTTGGGGGCTATTTTACTGATATTCTCACTATTTTGAAACNGTGATCTGATTTAACCCCTTGGAGGCTATTTTACTGATATTCTCACTACTTTGAAACTATGATTTTACACTTAGTCTTTCTTGTGAAATTGTTGACACTCCTATTTGATGATATTACGCTTTCTTGAAATGAAATACTATTTGGGTCGAGAACCCCGTTTTAGTTATGGCCCGAGTGGCATGTTGAGAGTGTCTGATTGAGTGAGGTCGAGGGCCAATATTGTGAGGATATTTATGATATGAGACAGGCCGAGAGCCTGAGAGCCTGAGAGTGATTGATGCCATGATTTGGCTTGTTTATTTAGCGCTTGGGCTGAAGGAGCCCCTCCGAAGTCGGAGTCTGTACACACCCTCAGTGAGCGCAGGTACCTACCGAGTGTCGAGTGCCGGAGTGACGAGCGATTGGGAGGCATGAGTGACTGTGAGGTGCTGAGTGACTGTGAGGTGCTGAGGGACTGATTTTGAGTGATTGTGAGGCATGCCTGAGGGGCTGATTATGATTCATGTTTTGCCCAAGGGGCTGCTTATGACTTTACTACTTTCACGCTGGGCTTATGAAATATATTTTTCCCGAGGGGCCTCTATATGATTCATTTCATTTTTATACTAAACCTTTCGGTTGAAGTTGTTGAAAAATATAAAATTTTAAAAAGTTTTTCTGAAGTTGGTTTTAAGGCATGACGATTTCATACATCTATGTTATACTATTGGAAAGTATGGTTGTGCCTCTTGTGATTTGATGACATTGATTTTATGTGTTTCTTGCTGCTCAGACCTGATTTATTTTCATTACTACTGAGTTGGTGTACTCACATTACTCCCTGCACCTCTGTGTGCAGATTCAGGAGCATATATCGAGCATTAGTCTTTATTCCGCAGCGGAGCCGGATTTGTGGGATATAGAGGTAGCTGTTCAGCATTCGCAGCATCTCTGTTTTCCCTCCTTGTTGTATCTAGATTTTATTCGGAGGTTTTGTATTATGACAGTATATTTTGACTTATTCTTCTAGATTCTCATGACACATTGGCTCCGGGTTTTGGGGTTGGCAGTATTGTATAATGTTGACCTACTTTATTCAGTAATTTCTGTATATTTATGAAATGCTCGGATTTTGGAAATGGGATTTTAAAAAAAATTGCGAACATGTGATTATATGCTAGCCTAGTTCCACGATAGGCTCCATCACGGCCGGTTTAGGATTTGGGGTCGTGACAGTTTGGTATCAGAGCCCTAGGTTGCATAGGACTCAACGGTCATGAGAAGGTTTAGTAGAGTCTTGCGGATCGGTACAAAGACGTCTGTACTTATCTTCGAGAGGCTGCCGAACTTTTAGGAAACATTTCTATCTTTCTTGAACTCTTTCGTACTGATCTATTGATTCTTGAAATCTGAACTTACGTTGTCTCATTCTCTCACAGATGGTGAGGACACACCGCACTGATCAGAGTGACCAGTCACCGGATAGACCTGCTAGAGGTCGAGGCCACAGTCGAGGCCGTGGTAGAGGTAGGGGGCCAGCCCGCGCAGCAACTGGGGCAGTACCTCAGGATCCCCCTATCGATCATGATCAGGTTCCCGCCGATGGTGTCCCAGCGGGACAGGCTCAGGCACCAGCAGTGCCTATGGTTATTCCGGGTCTTCAGGAAGCCCTGTCTCAGATATTGACAGTATGCACCAGTTTGGCTCAGGCAGTCGCCATGTCTTCTACTACCACTACAGCTCAGGCCGGGGGAGGCAATCAGACTCCAACTGCCCGGGCACCTGGGCAGGCTGCACAGGGTATTCAGGCACCGGGGGGAACCCCAGCTCAGCCAATTGCTCTGGTTCAGGATTATGTGGTCCCTGCTCTGCCTGAGGACGAGCAACACAGGTTGGAGAGATTCAGCAGACTTCAGCCTCCGACTTTCAGCGGTACAGAGGGCAAGGACGCCCAGGGATGTCTAGATAAGTGCCAGAGGATACTGCGTACCGCGAGTATTTTGGAGACTAGTGGGTCCCGTTTGTGACATTTCAGTTTGCGGGTGCTGCCTTTACATGGTGGGAGTCGCTCGATAGGCATAGATCGGTTGGTTCAACACCTCTTACCTGTTGGCAGTTCTCCATGATATTTTTGGAGAAGTATGTTCCTCAGTCCCACAGAGAGGAGCATCGTAGGTAGTTTGAGCAGCTACGCCAGGGAGAGTTATCAGTTACTCAGTACGAGATGAGGTTCTCCGAGTTGGCTAGGTATGCTTATGAGATTGTCCCTACTGATAGGGAGAGGGTGAGGAAGCTTGTGGATGGTCTTTCTTATCATCTTCGGTTGCTTATGACTCGGGAGAGAGTATCGGGTGCTTCATTCGAGTAGGTTGTTGACATAGCTCGAGATATTGAGTCTGTTCGCCGCCAGGAGCGGGAGGAGAGGGAGGCCAAGAGGCCTCGTGGTTTGGGCAGTTCCAGTGGTGCTCCCTTCAGGGGACAGTTTTAGCAGGGTAGGGGCCGTTCATTCAGGCCTCCTCGGTCAGGCCGTCCAACATATAGTGGTGCCTCCTCGGGGCAGGGGCCCCGTGGTTCTCAGTCATACCGCACTTCATTTGGTTCCCTCCCAGCTCAGAGTACAGCTCGAGCACCCCCAGTTCAGGGTTCTTCTATGCATGAGCTTCCAGTGGTCGTTCAGGTTCTAGGGGTTTCTATCAGTCCCCGCCTCCAGCTCGAGGGAGTTGCTTTGAATATGGAGAGTTCGGGCACGTGTGGAGGCAGTGTCCCCGCCGTTCCGGTGGATCTTCTCACAGAGGGGCCAGCCCTCGACTTTGGCTCCAGTCACTTCACCACCCGCCCAGGCACCCAGGGGTGGTGGTCAGCCAGCCAGAGGACGCCCTAGAGGGGGAGGTCGAGCAGAGGGAGGTCAGGCTCGCACGTATGCATTTCCAGCCAGGCCGGATGCTATAGCCTCAGATGTCGTGATCGCATGTATTGTTTCAGTTTGTTGCCGTGATGCCTTGTCTTTGTTTGACCCTGGTTCTACATATTCCTATGTTTCTTTATATTTTGCTGGTTTTCTGGATATGCCCCGTGAGTCTCTAGTCACCTCTGTTCATGTGTCGACTCCGGTGGGCGATACTGTTATTGTGGACCATGTGTATCGGTCGTGCATTATATCTATTGGGGGTCTGGAGACCCGAGTGGACCTACTGTTACTCAGCATGGTCGATTTTGACGTGATATTGGGCATGGATTGGTTATCTCCGTGCCATGATGTTCTTGATTATCACGCTAAGACCGTGAACTTAGCTATGCCGGGGTGTCTGAGGGTTGAGTGGAGAGGTTCTTTCGAGTATATGCCTAGCAGAGTGATTTCCTACCTGAAGGCTCAGCGCATGGTTGAGAAAGGGTGTTTATCTTATTTGACCTTTGTGAGGGATTCGGTGGTGAGACTCCCGCCATTGATTCAGTTCCTGTGGTCCGTGATTTTCCGGATATGTTTCCTATAGATCTGTCAGGGATGCCACCTGACATGGATATTGATTTTGGTATTGATTTGGTGTCAGGCACTCAACCTATTTCTATTCCAACTTATCGTATGGCACCAATAGAGCTAAAGGAATTGAAGGAGAAAATTCAGGAACTCCTAGATAAAGGATTCATTCGGCCTAGTGTGTCACCTTGGGGTGCACCGGTGTTGTTCGTAAAGAATAAGGATGGGTCCATGCGTATGCGTATTGACTATCGGCAGTTGAATAGGGCTACTGTGAAGAACCGATATCCTTGCCCCACATTGATGATTTGTTTGACCAGCTTCAAGGAGCCAGAGTGTTTTCCAAGATTGATTTGAGATCTGGGTATCATCAGTTGAGGATTCGGGATTCTGATATTCCGAAGACCGCTTTCAGGACCAGATATGGTCATTATGAGTTCTTTGTTATGTCATTTTGGCTGACCAATGCCCCAACTGCGTTCATTCAATTGATGAACAGCGTGTTTCAGCCTTATCTTGATTCCTTCGTTATTGTGTTCATTGATGACATCTTGGTTTATTCTCGTAGCTAGGAAGAACATGCTCAACATTTGAGAGTTGTGTTGCAGAAGTTGAGGGAGGAGAGGCTTTATGCGAAATTATCCAAGTGTTAGTTTTGGCTTGGTTCGATTTTCTTAGGGCACGTGGTGTCCAGTGAGGGGATTCAAATTGATCCAAAGAAGATAGAGGCGGTGCAGAGTTAGCCCAGACCGTCCGCAGCTACAGAGATTATGAGTTTCCTTGGTTTGGCGGGATATTACCGTCGCTTTGTGGAAGGATTCTCTTCGATTGCTTCACCTTTGACCAGATTAACCCAGAAGGGTGCTCTATTCAGATGGTCTTATGAGTGTGAGGAGAGCTTTCAGAAGCTCAAGTCAGCATTGACTACAACTCCAGTACTAGTTTTGCCTGCTGGTTCGATTTCTTACACAAATTATTGTGATGCTTCTAGAGTTGGCTTGGGAGCGGTATTGATGCAAGACAGTAGGGTGATTTCCTACGCGTCCAGACAGTTGAAGGTGCACGAGAAGAATTATCCAGTGCACGATCTTGAGTTAGCTGCCATTGTTCATGCCTTGAAAATTTGGCAGCATTATTTGTATGGAGTGCAGTGTGAGATTTTCACTGATCATCCCAGTTTGCAGTATCTGCTGAGGCAAAAGGACTTGAATTTGTGTCAGAGTATATGGTTAGATCTCCTCAAGGATTACGACCTCACTATCTTATATCATCTGGGGAAGGCCAATGTAGTGGCTGATGCCTTGAGTCGCAGAGCAGAGAGTTTGGGGAGTCTAGCCTACCTTCCAGTAGCAGAGCGGCCATTAGCCCTTGATGTTCAGGACTTAGAAGGTCAGTTGGTGAGATTGGATCTATCAGAGCTCCGCAGGTGTTGGCATGTGTAGCCTCCAGGTCTTCTCTTTATGATCAGATTAGAGCACGCCAGTATGATGACCCACATTTGCTTGTTCTTCAGGACAGGGTCCGTCGTGGTGATGCTAGGGATGTGGTTATTGGTGATGATGGGGTCATGAGGATTCAAGGCCAGATTTGCGTGCCCAATGTAGATGGGCTTCGGTATTTGATTCTAGCAGAATCTCATAGTTCGCGGTATTCCATCCATCCGTGTGCCGCAAAGATGTATCAGGATTTGATGCAACATTATTGGTGGAGGAGGATGAAGAAGGATATTATGGAGTTTGTGGCTCGGTGTCTCAATTGTCAGCAGGTCAAGTACGAGCACCAGAGACCAAGTGGATTGCTTCAGAGGTTTGATATTCCGGAGTGGAGGTGGGAGCGGATCACCATGGACTTCGTAGTTGGACTCCTACGAACTTCGAGGAGGTTGATGCTATATGGGTTATTGTGGACCGGCTGATCAAGTCCGCACACTTCATTCCTGTTTGGTACTACGTATTCATCGGAGAGGTTAGCTGAGATTTATATCTGGGAGATTGTCCGATTGCATGGGGTTCCAGTTTCTATCATTTCCGACAAAGGCACTCAGTTCACATCTCAGTTTTGGAGAGCCGTGCAGAGAGAGTTGGGTACTCAGGTTAAGTTGAGCACAACGTTTCATCCTCAGGCCGACGGGCAGTCGGAGCGCACCATTCAGATTTTGGAGGATATGTTTCGTGCTTGTGTGATTGACTTTGTGGTTCATGGGATCAGTTTATGCCACTAGCAGAGTTTGCATATAATAACAACTATCAGTCGAGTATCCAGATGGATCCGTATGAGGCTTTATATGGTAGGAGGTGCAGATCTCCGGTTGGTTGGTTCGAGCCGGGCGAGGCTAGGCTATTGGGAACTGACTTGGTTCAGGATGCTTTGAGTAAGGCAAAGTTGATTCAGGAGCGGCTCCGCACGACGCAGTCTAGGAAGAAGAGTTATGCGGACCAGAAGGTCCAAGATGTGTCTTTCATGATTGGGGATAAGGTGTTGGTGAAGGTGTCACCCATGAAGGGTGTTATGAGATTCGGGAAGAGAGGGAAGCTGAGTCCCAGGTTCATTGGGCCATTTGAGGTGCTTCAGAGGATTGGGGAGGTGGCTTATAGGCTTGCTATGCCTCCCAGTTTATCGAGTATTCATCTAGTATTCCATGTTTCGATGCTCCGGAAGTATGTTGGTGACCCTTCCCATGTTTTGGACTTCAGCACGGCTTATCTTGAGGGTGATATGTCATATGAGGTGGAGCCAGTGGCTATTTTGGGTCGACAGTTCAGGAAGCTGAGGTCTAAGGATATAGTTTCAGTGAAGGTTCAGTGGAGAGGGCAGCCGGTGGAGGATGCCACCTGGGAGAACGAGCGGGAGATGCGAGACATATATCCTCACTTATTTGAGACTCCAGGTATGTTTCTAGACCCGTTCGAGGATGAACGTTTGTTTAAGAGGGGGAGGATGTAGCAACCCGGCCGGTCGTTCCGTGAGATTTACCCCGTTTCCCCTAGTCGGCATTTGTTATATATCGCTATCCTGTTTTTGATATGTTGGATCAGTTGGTTTGGGTCCGGAGTGATTATGGTGAGAATTTAGGCATTTAGCCTTTTAAAGCAGCCTAATAGTTGAGAAAGTCAACTGAGAGTTGACTTATTGGGGAACGACCTCGGAATGCGGATTTTATGACTCAGATAGATTTGTTAGGTGATTTGGGACTTAGGAGTGTGTTCGTAATATTTTTGTGATGTCCGGTGTAGAATTAGGCTTGAATTGGCGAAAGTTAGTTTTTGGCGATTTCCGATCGGCAGTGGAAAATAGGATATCGAGGTCGGAATGGAATTTCGAAAGTTGGAACAGGTTCGTAATGTCATTTTGGATATGTCTGCAAAATTTCAGGTCAATCGAAGGTGTTTTGGTTGGTTTCGGCGTAGTTTGCGAAATTTGGAAGATTCAAAGTTCATAGGCTTGAATTTGATGTAAATTTGGTGTTTCGTGTTGTTTTTGGTGTTTCGAAGGCTTGACTAAGTTGGAATAATGCTATGGGGTGTGTTGGTATGTTTGGTTGGGGCCCCGAGGGGCTCGGGATTGATTTCGGATGATTGACGGGAAGTTTGGACTCACTTTGGTAAATCTGCAGGTTGCTGTTGCTGGTGTTTTCGCACCTGCGGAAAGGGAGCCACAAGTGCGGTTCCGCAGGAGCGGACAGGGCTCCGCAGGTGCGAGATTTGGCTGAGTGGGGAGTGGTCCGCAGGTGCGAGGAATTTTTCGCACCTGCGATGTCGCAGGTGCGAAAAAGTGGCCGCAGGCGCTGGATTGGCCCGTTAAGTGAGATTCCGCAGGTGCGCACCTGGACCGCAGGTGCGGCTAATTTTCCGTAAGAGCGGAAATGACTGGCA